>NW_019773637.1:270122-339568 GCF_001039355.2 Lingula anatina | reverse complement strand
CCCCGCAGGGACGACGCATGGGGAGGCGTGTGAGAGGCGGGGAGACTATTAAAAGATTAGGCGGTTTTCCTTTCATGTACGTCCGCCATATTTAATTTAGGTCGTGGCTTTGTAGAGCCATGGCTCAACCCGATGTGAATGCGGCCCTAGAGAGAAATCCAATTGCAATACACAAACCATGGTGAATTTGTACTAGTACTGCTAGACTGTACCAGTATTTCGACAGAACTTGAGAAAAAACAACCAAAAAATTATCACAATTCATACGATACAATGCGACTTTTTATTCCTTGCCGCACATATACAGCGCTCTGTAGTCTGCCATTTATTGTGACCCAACCCTCCCCCTGCAAATCCCGCGAAATATCGCTTTATTTCATGTCAAACGCGAGAGAATAGGCCATTTCAGTCAATTTTTGCCGTCTGAACACACGATACAGTTAGTATCACATACATTTTTTGCATTGACGTGACATGAAAGTTGCACCTAAAACAGGCTTTTCAGCTAACCTTGGAGGGTTTTTTTTTAATGCCGCATTCGACATGCCGGGGCATGCGCGCTTTGTTTCCAAATGCGTATGTTCTTTCATCAGAATTAGCAAAGACCTTCCTCTAACAACCCGTGTCTCATGATTTATACTCTGTTGAGGTTAACCACCAGATGCATTCACTGCACACTGCGTGTCCTTATCCAAGGACATTCTGTGGGACAGGCATCAAATAGATTCTGGTTTGAGAGTATATCGACTCAAGGTCGAAGAGGCTGATGAAAGAGATTGGGGGGGGGGGGGGGAGAGGGGTGTGTGAACTGGCGGGTAGAATATTCAATTGTTACAAGGAGAAGGGTCACAACCTTTAAAAAAATTAGACGGGAACAATTTTGCTTTATTGTGCAGGGTTCAGAGATTGGAAAAACCGCTTGGTTTTTTTATTAAGTTTTGCTTGTTAAACTGATGTTTTAAGAGAAAGAAGGGTGTATGTGTGTGCGTGTGTGAGTGTGTGTGTGTGCGCGCGCGCGCGTGTGCACCGCCTCCCCTCTCCCGGATGAATTAAGCATGAGTGCTCACAGGAAGATTGCCGCTATTAAAGTTCTATCACCGCGGTTTTTCTTCATCTCGGTGATATGGTTTGTCGAATGAACATCGCAAGGTCCAATCGTTGTTTACTAACTATGCAATTATTATATTCTAGTGAAGTCTTTCTCTACAGTATACAACGAGGATAATAACGGCTGCTAGAAGATCAGTGATACGTGTTATAACCTCTGATGCTAAAAAACCGTATGTGTGTTGCGGTATCAACCCGCTCTCCTTTTTTCTTTCTATTCGCCACCACGCCCAACAGCGGCCGTATTTTCCAGATGGTACCCCCAAATATTTGGCTATCCTCCAATTCTAACTTTCCCCAAACAAGAATGTGATAAAGATAAACAGAAAATGCTCATCCCGCATCTCCCCAACCTCGTTCCTTACGTTATTAATTAAGTTGATAAAAACCATTAACTCTTGTTTGTTGTCTGTTGCCGATGAAAAATGATCCCCCAACTGAATCTAACGTATGCATAAATAAAACCAACGTGACATTTGTATCCTGTTGATTTCATTTGTCTCATTATTGAGGGTCCCGCTGGGTATTTTCGTTAACCGTGAAAGCCACTTTTTATTACCCAAGATGCGTGAAAGGGCCATATTATTTAGCGTGATCTCTGAAGCACCCCATTCCCGTGACTTTTGCGGCTCTTTATTCCTAGTTTTTCGTGAAACGAAGACATTATACATGGTGATTTGTGATTTTCAACCATTCGAACTCGCATTTTCAATGGGATATGATTAAAGTTTTACTTTTTTTGATTTGATTTTTTCATGCGACGTGAACCGTCACCACTACACCCCCAATGGGGGCCGTCATTATTCATTTTAGGAAGCCAATGGTCATGCGATGACTCTCGTAAACAGCGGGATTATACTGAAAACCACAATCGGCCTTTCGTTTCTTCATTTATTGATTTCATAAAATTTATCATTATATTTATACACATATGGGCGCATCGTATCGATTCAGTAGGCCTGGTGACATAGGCCGAATTCAGAACAGCGGACTAACTAGCCTACGGGTTAAATATGGACGATCCACTTGAACTCTTCCCCACGGGGAATCTATTCGGTGTCTATTAGCAGAATAGACGGCAAGGTTTTTAGTCGGTCGCCATATTTGGCCCGCGGACTAGTTAGTCCGGTATTCTGAATGCAGCCATACATGAACTCTTTGGAGTCCAAGCGCTTTACGGAGTTTTATAAAACAGTTACCATAAGTTAAGAAATGGAAATTTGGAAAGGACATCAAATATACCGTGTATTCTCTACCAGAGGTCTTCTCTTGCCGTTACAAAATTGTATCTCTGGCGGAAATTTCCCGAAAGGATCCCATATTGTTCTGCAGGCCATATTGTTCTGCAGGGAGTTGGCCCGGAATCCTATAGGGTCCTATACGTATGTTGTCCGTAACAACTCAAATAGAGTCCTGCAGGATTCCCACAGAGTCCTATAGGACTCCCTAGGAAATGTCCGTAAGGGATCTTTTAGTACAGGGCCCAGTTTCATCAACACTGGATAGAACTGTCCTATGGATAACACTATCCACTGGATAAATATTTTTTCCTCTGGACAGCCATTTTTTATTCACTGGATAGCAATTTCAGAAACTAAAAGAAGTATCTAGCGTTCAGAAAACATTATTTTACCAACAGCATAACTGCCCAGAGGATATTGAATTCCATCTAATGGATATAATGGATTTGTTATCCAGAGGATAGCACCATTCAGTGTTGATGAAACTGGGCCCAGGTTTTGAAAGAGTTAGAGAAAACCTCTGATAGAGGGTAAAAGTCAAAAGTGAGTACTCGTTGACTACATATATCATCAACTTAAAGTGTAATGCAATCGATGTTCAGTAATGCTACTACCACGAATGTCACCCTGTCACTGCGCCCCAATCTTCAGCCCCACACTGGAACCCAGCTCGAGCTATAGGTAAACCCAAGTCCCCTGCGAAAATTTGTCTCATTTAACGCGCACTTACGGTTCTCAATCTGTCCTAGAACATAATGTTTTTCTCTTTTAATGAAAAACGTTGTTAATCTGTTCTGGGATTTTCTGAAGGACTTCTCAAACAGTCCTCGAACTGTTATATCCATTACAGAACAACATTACAACTGTAAAAAATAAAAAATGAAATAAAATAAAATAAATACACCATATGTTCTAGCATAGACTGAGAACCGTAAGTGAACGTTAAATGAGACACATTTTCGCAGGGGGTGGGCCTGGAGCGATTCGCACTAATGACATTTAACGGAAAGCGCCATTTATGCCTTTAAACAGACTGAGGACTTCTCTGGGCGTCCGCGCCACATTATAATATAAATAATATAAATTGTTAGAGCAGGCAGTCCTTCGGTTAAACCTTCGATTACAAAATAGATCAGATTCATACATGTACACGATACATACCGTGTGTTGGGGTGATTGGATCATTAAAAACCACTTCATCGAAATGACACGATTCAGGGCTAAACCCACAAGGACACGTGCTTTGGCAACGCCCATTGCTTCAGGAATAAAATGCATCAATTCCATGTAATTTTGTAGGTTTCGCACTAACGTCATTATCAACCGCGGTGTCTAGACGTCATCAAAATGAGGATTCCGGTGGACAATTGATTGTATAGGAAGCAGTGACATCGGTCGAGTATCGGGGCAAGGACTTTTAAGTGGAACGTGAAGAGTGATATTTCGCGAAACTAAAATGAGCTTATATGTACATGTACCAAATAGTGGACGTAATTTACAACAGTATTATGGAAAAGAATAAATCGTCGTGGCAATTGTCGTACAGTCCAAGCGCTGTTGATCAGCTACAGCATCTGACAAAATGCATCAATTCCACCTGTGCAGTAAGAGTGGGAATAAATTGTATTGTGCGTTCGTAGACAATAAATCCGCTTGAATGACTCAATTAATAAGATGGTCTTTCGCAGAAATCAATCAAACTCAGTTTATAAAGAAAATTCTTCGAATCATTTGGGGTCTTTGTAGCAATGTCAAACCTTGTATTATTATTTTTATTGTTATCATTCTTATCATTATTCTAAAGTATAATGGTCGCCTAGGGGTACGGGTATTTTACAGGGAGAGATCATGCCGCCTCTTCCTCATTCTCTACGGAAATGACTACAGACTTTTGGATTATCAGAAATTGTAATGGCGTAGAAGTGCGTTTGTCCTTATGAACTCTGACGACACTCTTGTCATCAGAATCTCCTCAAGGTGAGCAAAAACTGCTTGATGCCTTACAAAAACTGCAAACAGGATTGGAAACTTACACCAAACACAGTGAACACGAACAGTTTGGTATTTAGGGGGCATTCCCAGACCCTAGCGTACTAACTGTGGATCGATCTATCTCCGATGGGATTCTCGCTAAATTGCTTTCAGCTTAAGCGGCTTAGATGTCTTTCACGCCTACTGCAGCTGCTTGGGGGTAATTAATGATCGTTACGCAGCTTCAGTGGGCGTGTTAGACATCTAAGCCGCTTAAGGTAAAAGCGCTTTAGCGAGAAGCCCCTCGGAGATGGATCGATACTGTTAGATCGATCTAGGTATGGGAACCCAGACATAGAGAAGGGTGGGTGACTTGAGGTACGATGAAACATGGAGGCATATTGGTATTCATTTACAGAAGGCGAATCCGTTTAGTTATATCGGATTTTTGTTTACGTTTAACGGCAAGTTCTATCAAACAAAAGAACATATCGTAGAAAAAGGCAACAAAAATCAGTCTGCTGTAGATAATATATTGAATAACCGAAGCTTCACTGCGTCTACTAAATGAGCAGCCTTTATTACTTATGTTTGTACTCATGCTTCAGAAATTTACGTCTATAATGACACTGGGGTCCGTAATTTTCCACAGTTTTTAAGCAGAAAGAAGAGAATATTAAAGATTTATTTATGGTTTAAAAGTCCGTCCTTGGATTCCTTGTTTTATGCAATTTTTAATTAAAAAGTTTAGTTTGAAATGGCTGGCAACTTAGTCGGACCGCCACGTCTTTCTGTACATTTCAGAAGAAGAACATCAAGCACCTGAACTTGAGGGGTTTTAACGGGTTTCTTTTGGTCTTTAATGGGAAGGAAAAAAAGCTTTGTAGGACAGGTAGACAGGACAAATGCGACTTTGGAACATTAATAAACGCGTCGAGTATACCTTTTACTTCACACGTTGAAGGACAGAAAAAGGAAAGTGCTCCAGAAAAGTAAAAGTGCACTGAAAGGTCTACAGGTCAGTTGATAATGTTTTTGGCGCTTTATTGAACAAGACAGTGAACTGCACCGAAAGCTACTCCGGTTTCTGTTTCGTTTTTGTAATAAAGTTCCGAATCCTAAAGAATGCCAACTTGTCCCAAAGTAATTACTTTAACATCAAAAGATAACTCATCTTTCTTTTGTGTGTTAATGTACACACACATTTTAACGATTGCCTGTTTCATTGTTTCCCACAAGGTATATGCATCTTTTTAACTTCGTCGTACTAAAAAATTAAGAATTAAATGGCCCACTGATCTTTATAACGCCCTACTGACGGGGGCTCAAAAAGGATCATTGCCTTAGTGGCGATTTGAGCCTTCAATAAGACTGAAAGAAACTAGAGGNCGATCCGGACGAGACCGAAACCATGTGTACCGCCAGCGCTAACGCTGGTGGTACAATAATAAGAAATAATAGCAAACGGAGAAGCACCTATCAACTCAACACTTCATCACAGCTTTTCAAAGTTATACTTTCTTAAAAACAGCACACTATGGCCTCATTCAGAATAGTGGAGTAACTAGTCCCAGGGTCAAATATGGCCGACCCACTTGAGAACTTCCAAACGGGATATCTATTCAGTGTCTATTAGCGGATTAGACGGCAAGCTTTGTAGTGGGTCGGCCATATTTGACCCTCGGACTAGTTAGTCCCCTATTCTGAATGGCGCCTTATAAAGAAGCCTGCATATCGTCCTCTTGACTCCCAATCTAGCATTATACGCCCAAAGTAATACAATCAACCTTTACCACATGACAAGGATGTTTTTCTCAATCTCGTCCAATTTGAGTTCATGCCACTATCACTTCACATGGAAGTAGCTGTCCGTGATAATACTTCTGTGCGGCCTCATGGTCCGCTAGTCTGGTGCATAATATACTGTAATTTTGTATACTCGATTTGTTTGGAGGACCCTGATATCAGAATCCCCCTCAGAACTTTAAGACTAAAAAACTTATTCTTCATAAGTCATAGCTGGTGCAATACAGAAAACTGTACCGTCCGATGTAAAAAGGTTTTAAGACTCCAAGAGCGCATTCAGAACAGCGGAATAACAGATCTGCGGATCAAATATGGCGACCAACTTAAAAAAGCTTGCCGCTTATTACCCGAATAGACACTGATTATGTGCCCCGCGGGGATTACGCAACAAACATTCAAGTGGGTCGGCCATATTTGATCCGCGGATCTGTTTGCCCGCTGTTCTTTTTGCCCTCATAGAGAAAAAGCCAGTAATTTCTTTCCCTCTACCAGGGTCACTGATTGATTGTTACTTAATATTCACAGACGTTTCTGGATAATTTTTTTTTTTTTTTTTTTTTTTTTTTGTAATGTGAAAATGCCCACATAATAAGAACTGCGGCCCTAGTAGAGGATGGTGATTATACAAGTACATTGGAAACGAGAGGAGGCGTGTTAATCTGTTAATCTACACCCAAAGACAAGCCCTTTTTCAGTAAGGAGGAGGACCTCACCCGTTGGCACTTCGATAATAACTATGACACCTATCGAACATATTACAACGATTTTACAACCCTTCACGCCCCCGCCGTCACTCCCCCGCAACGCTTCTCCTTACTAGTAAAATTACAACACATAAAACATAATTCTTAATTCTAAAACTTCACTGTAAAACTTCACTAGTACCAAGACCCAAGACCCGGGGGGAGATAGGAACAGGACTCGGGGGGGGGGTCAACGCGTGGGGGTGACGATGCGGAGGAACGACGTGGGTAATATAATTTTTTGGCTAGGGGCGGTAATGACGTCGGGGCAGTGACGATGTGGGGGAGTTATGATACGAGGATCAAAAATATTTGACCACCGTTAAGACCTGGTGAAACATCTTCATTGTGAGTAGTAATCTCCAATGGGATTTATGTAACTAATGAGGCGACATTGAAGAATCCATGTGGCTGCTCCCTCGCCTCTTTGCTTTATAGACACTGTATCAATAAAAACTTATTCCACACAGTTCAAAGTCCATGTTCATAATACGCCTGCTCCCGCCTCAGTCACTTCGTCTGAGGATGGTAGGCTTCTAGGAAGGGGAGCTTCTCTCGTAATTCACTTAAAATGTCACCATTAATCAATCGCAGTTCAAGTTCTGCTGCGTCAGTGGTTTTCCGGTATGTCAATGAAAAGACCAACTACAACTTCACTCCACTATGCTTTTCAGTACGTATTTCACCGTGTATGCAAAAGCTGCGAACCCGATTATGACGGCAATGTTCGCCAGAGCGCCATTTAAGAAGCCTTGCTCCTGACCATTAGCGTTCATCGCGTGCCCAGTCCCCGGGGTGCGTCGTAGGCCGGGATGGGGTGAAGTTTGTGACGTTGGTCCTGTTGTGTTTTGTGTACTTCGCGCCAGCTCTTCCTGTTGTTGTTGAAGTTTTTCTTCAATTTCCTATGGAAACAAAAGTGAAGAATTTCGTTTTGCAATCACGCTATGAGTGAATACTTATTAGTTTTTCTTGAAGCACGACACCCACTGTCTGTCTCTCTTTTTTCAGTTTCCAACTTTCGTGTGGTCCGATATACCGGTGAATTCAGGACCATTCGGTGCCGAGTCTGGTAGTCGTGTAGGCCTGAGTACAGACATGTGACTTTTGTGTCTACAGATTAATGGAAAGTATACAACACGTATAAGGTCAGGCAAATTAGAACCCACTGGGGAAATTGCTCATTTGCAAAGTTAGAAGAAAACCAATAAATCCACGACTTACAGACCAGTTTGGGTGCGCCGCAAATAAAACATTTTTAATTTTGTAGTCTGTAAGTTTTTGCTCTTTTATTAACTTCTACATAATGTAGCAAGGTGCCCTTTCAATTTATTATGAAATTTGAAAAAAAATCCAAGGCTTCTAACTTGGCACCAGAACAGCTGACGATGACAAAGAAATGACATTTTTTTTTTAATCAAGGAAAACTCATATCCCTTTCTGAAGATGTCAGAATCATTCATCTGACAGGGTAAACATTTCTCTCAATCTAAACTTGCATGAGTAAAGAATCTCAAGTGTTGTTTTTTCACTCAGTTACAACTAATTAAAGCCAGGAGGAGGCGTCTCATTTAATTAAGCTGATTGCAGTCGGGGAGAGTCCTGTTATAAAACAAGAAAGAGCACTAGTTCATTTCATTGAACTGCTACCAATTTCTCCTGTGTCAAATTGCATGAAAAATTTAACCTCAACGCTTAAACCAGTTTTTGAATTCTATTTGGTCACTACAAAATTCAAGGGCATCTATCACTTTTCCTGATGTACTTTTTTTGTCACTTTAAAGTTAAATTTTTACTACTTGTAACATTTCAACGTAAATTGCAATCATGGCATACTGAGGCCTAATAAAAGCCACTTTAATTCTGACACAGAATACTGACAAAAACAATCCAAGGTTTCAAACACCCAAAACACCTGTATGACGTTTTACGGCCAAGTCACAACGAAGTGTGCAGTATCAAACAGCAGCTGTATCGGTGCAGGTGACGCAGAGAGCTAAATTAAATATAGCAAAACATGCTTGGCTGCCTAATTTTTGTCTCTTATTTACGCATGTAACACCTTATGTCACGTGTTTCACCCACACCAAGGACTTGTTTAGAATTAACTGATAACTTCCCTTTGTAAGGACCTCATACTGTAATCTTAGGGCATATTCCCAGACATTTAGATCGATCTATCCCCGTGGGGAGTCACACTAGATTACTGTCAGATAATCCGGCTTAAATGTCCGTCCCGCCTACTACAAGCTGTAAAGGGGTAATGAACTTTCGTGCCCGCTCGGCTGACAGCTATTTAGCGTGAACCCCCAAGGAGTTAGGTCGATCTAGTTTGGATGGATCTAATCTCTGGGAATATATACAAAATATATCTAATAATATCTTATACAAAATATATGGAGTGTTAAATTAAAACGGTTGATACTTTAAATTTTCAAGCCTAGAATCTGTTTTGTATAATGATATGTCATACAACTTTATACAAAATGAAGTATCATATATTAAAATGTTGAATAAACTGCCCACACCAAGCACTTCTTCAGATATGATATTTAACAACAACAAAATAATAATAAATTCAGTGACAGATTGAGGCAGTCTTCTGGGTCTTCTGGAAGACTGTCATATTTTTAATTTTACATACGGATGTCTCATGTTCAAGAAGCATATTACAATATTGTTTCGTCAGTTTTTTCTTGTTCTTTTAAAATACTGTTCAAATAGTTTTATTTGTAGTCAGCCCAAAGGCTCAATAGAGCTTATGAGTGTTTTGTTTTTAACTATACCAATGAAATATTATATGATTGAAAAAAGTATTTCTTGTGAAACTACATGACGAAGTAAATGTTTCTGAAAAAGCTTACTACCAACAAAATAACAAAATCGGGTCCAATATACAGCATATTCACATTTTGGGACAGGCACAGACAGACAGACTAAACATATGAATAAATAAATGAAAATACACATCTTCACCTAGGAGTTGAAATGTCATGGGTACATTTTACTAAATATTGACCCAAGGTGTTAATTGTCTGATGATCTGTCCCTGTAACTTCCCCTGCGAAAATTTGTCTTATTTAACGCTCACTTACAGTTCTCAATCCCTTCTAGAACATTTGACGTATATATATATTTTTTTTTAGCATTTTCATGTTGTTCTGTAATGAATGTAACAGTTTGAGAACTGGTTTTGGGAAGTACTTCAGAATGTCCTAGAACAGATTCAGAACATTTTTCATTAAAAGAGAAAAAAAAAAACAGTATGTTCTAGTGCAGATTGTGATTCTGTCCGCTGACCTACCTTGGTGATCTCGGGAAATGTTTCTGTAAATACTTTGTCTTTTAAATTAAAGGCCAAACTCTGAGCCGCTAAACTTCTTTTCTGGAATGAGAAGATCATGATTGTTGTTTTTAGTATAGAAAAAAAAAAAACATTAATCTGTAGATACAAAAACAACAAAGGCAAAAACAATAGATATAGTTCAAGATGTCTTTTGTTGCCACAAGTCTAAATTTTTTACTTTCATTAAGAGCGCATTCTCAACGAATTAAGCCAGGCTTTACAAAGCCGGTGACCTAAAAATGGCGGACGTACATGAAAGAAAAACCGCCTAATCTTTTAATAGTCTCTCCGCCTCCCCACACGTCGTCCCTGCGGGGTACAGTAATTAAATCTCGGCTCCGTTCGCCATGCGGAAGCTACCTGTGAAATATTAAGTGCGCATGCTCATCAGTTATACTCGTGGTGAAGAAAGCATGGCGGCTGAAGGCGATCGAAGGAAAAAAGCTCTTCTGTTCTATTATCTTTGAAAACAGAGACGAAAAAGGAATAATTTGGCCCGTAGAGCAGCAATGAATCGACTATCTACGGAGATAATATCACCAGAGATATTCACGGAAATATTAAAGTGATAATAACTCTTCGTTTCGGCCAAAAAATGAATTTTCCTGGAGTGACCAACAATTTTCTCATACTTACCAATGGTTAATGAATCCATTTTTACATTCAAAGTTAGTCCCTGTTTTTTTTTCTAAAAAGTTTGGTTTTTTGTTAAAATCTCTTAAGAGATTTTAACAGAGTATAGCCATCAATGGAGGTTACGTCGTTTAAAGACAAGCTCAGATATCAGACTAATAGCTATAACTGCCGGTTTTGTGGTAAAACAGAATATATTATATTTCTATGAGTTATTCACAATGCTCTTATTGTGAAATATAGATCTCATATGAAGAGTTATTATCCCTTTAATGTTCGGAGCCGAGATTTAATTACTGTACCCCGCAGGGACGACGAGTGGGGAGGCGTGTGAGAGGCGGAGAGACTATTAAAAGATTAGGCGGTTTTTCTTTCATGTACGTCCGCCATTTTTAGGTCACCGGCTTTGTAAAGCCTGGCTTAATTCGTTGAGAATGCGCTCTAAGTGTATTAAATCTCTATAACATGCAGCATCATTTGAGTTACTTGAAGGAAATCTGTAATCACAAAGATAAATTACAATGAATTGTTTGAAATTATGAAAAAAATCACACAATCCTTAGAATTAAATTTATTAGGCAAGTAAATAAGTAGATAAATAAACTTAATGTACAACAGGCACTGGTGATTTGTTTAAGATTTTTTCAGGGAAAAAAATATACTGTAGCTAATTATTTTGTGTCTGATTTGTATCTTTCATGCCACAATTCTAACAATGCATCACTACTGTAATAACAGCAGCTTTTAAAACTTTTTATAAATCTTCATTGTCATTTCAATATATTAATTCATTTTAATATGTAATTGTATCTGCAAATTAAAATCTACAAATCTGAATTAAAACAAGGCAGCAAAGTTGTCTAATATACAGATACAAAGCAGAAAATAAATGATGCTGGTGCAAAATAAAGTATTTTGTCTATTTTTATGCAACATTTCATCATGTTAAAAAAATCACTCTCTAGCTTTTATGTGTCTGTACATATAAAGGTAAATCTTAGAAGTGAAATTGGTCCAAATTATGGCAAATGAAAAAAAAAAACAAACTGGGTTTGGCTTGGTAGATCAATTAGTTCTACCACATTTCTCTGTAATCACCCAGGGCTAAGGAAGATGCATATTAACACTATGGACCAAAATTCAGTGCATTCGTTTTTAACAAAAACTTGCTCTAGTTCTTCAGCACTTGACTTTGAGTACAAAGACAAAAACATAGAAAATAAAAGAAGGAAATAAAAGACAAAAAAAGGGAAAGAAAAGTAAATTTTATATTTAATAAAAATTAATATAAAATATCTTAAAAGACAAAATTGACTTCAGTCTTCAGAATATCAAGAATATACAAAAAATGGGGGACATCTGTCCTTTAGGGACATCGAATGCTATCTGTATTAGAAAAAAATGCTGTGCTTATCAAAATATCTTATTTATTAATGATAATTAATGATATCCATGTAAACGGAGTAAGTAGTTACAAGACTTTGCCTCCTGTGCAGTGTTGTTAATTAAGTAAAATGATTTCCGTTGGAAACCTCTCACTTCTTTGATTAGATAATTCTATGCCGTTTGCTCAACACTTGTGCAAATGAACAGTCGTCAAAACACTTGTAAATATTGAGAAATGAGTTAAGTCTTAAAAAACATTACGTAAGGACAACTCAGGCAAAAAGGAATGGACAGCCATGTGTGCACAGTTGTGTGTGTGTGTGTGTGTGTGTGTATGCATATGTACGAGTATGTGAGGAGGGTTTCTTTTCAGGCAATCCATCAGAAATGACAGTCTTAATGTGGAATCCACAAACTTCTTTTCCTACCAATGTTGTGCTCTCTTATGTCAAAGAGGAATGTGAGGAACAAATCACAATCAAACAGGACAGTCCTGTGAAAACTAAACCAATATCTTTACGATGTTATTGCTAATAAGTTTGAATATCAATTTTGGTCTCAGTCATCACTGCAATTAGGTTATTGTTGCATTTTTAATTGGAATTATGAATATTGAAATGTTTTAGGATCACTTCTATAGATATGAAACACAAACCACAAGGTGTATTGTTTTTTTTTTTTCATATCAATAATAGCATATCAATATCATAACACTAATAAAAATAAACAGATTAAAATAGCATTATTCACTAAATATATTTTTAAAAGGTTTTCAAGGTTACTGATTCTTAAGATATTGTTGATGATGTTTACCTAATTAAAAAGATTTTCAATTATCTTTTTTGTGTTTTTTTTTTCCTTACCAAGTATCTGAAGTAGAAATATCACAATGGAATCAAAATCTTATTTCAAGATATCTTACAGTGACTGTGCACCCATAAAAGTGTATGTATTGTATTAAGTTATAAAACTGTACTGATGTAGTGTATCGTTTTGTATTTGTACTGAAATGTGCTTTCTGATTCTGTGATGTATTGCATGTTCTTGTATGTTTGTCTTCTTTGTAACGTGCTGTATTGTGTTTATATATGTTTAATAAAAAAAAAAACTTACTGTGTAATCAGAAGTTTCTATACTTCCTAATGTTGGACTTTTTTCGAGCTGAAAAATACAAAAAAGAAATCATCATTTAATTTCTCGAATTTCCCAACAAAAACAAGTGTGTGTGTGTGTGTGAGTGTGTGTGTGGCATGTAGCCACATGACCAACTCAAAATATACAATTAACCTTCATTCAATCAAAGTCACTCAATAATAAATGGAATATTTCTCCATTTCAAAGCATTAAAACTGATGCTGACCACTAAAAAACTGTGGGAGATTTTCTTCTTAGAAGTAACAGCTATTTTTCTTGAATGAGAAAGGGGGGAGGGGGTTAATTATCAAAACTGCGCAAGAGGGTGAAAATAACTGCATTTTAAAATCTGACAAAAAAAAAAGATGGTATTAAGACGAGCAGAGCGCACATGAACGAGTTCCAACACAAGCGTAAACAAGAGATTAAAGACAACGACCAGAGATGACACAGTTTAATCAAAACAATAAATCTTTACAAGTGCAAAGACAAATATTAGGCACGGTTTAGTGAGTGTGTAAGGCTTCCTATGGTAATAACTTGAAATTTTCAAATACCTCAATTATTTTCTGAAATTTTACTTTTAAATTCATCATTTTTAATAACTCACAAACATGTACTATCCGACTTCATCTAACTTTACATTTTCTTTTGAATCAACAGTTCTTAATTTCACTGGCAAAACATTATTTATTCATCATGTCTAAATATATAGGATGGAGGATTATAGCAGAAAGTGCCATTTTCTGAGCAACTCTGATAAAAAAATCGTTATCAAAATCCAAGAAGTGGGGAGTCTGACATTTATGATCAAATACCAAACACCATTTTTCTCATGAAGTAGTGAAAGAGGAAGACCTATGACTGCTGCTTATCAAATTAATGAAGAAGACTGAATTCAATCAGGACAATGTAGACAACAACGGATACTGTAGTGTGACAAGTCTGAAATTTATGAACATTTATGAAAATTAATATAACAACAATATTGAAAAGATATAAGAGAGAGAGAGAGAGAGAGAGAGAGAGAGAGAGACAGAGAGAGAGAGAGAGAGAAGAAATAAGAAACACTGCAAAATTTGGAGTCAATGTAGATAAAACTGTAAAAAGAAACATACTTCAGGAGAGAGAGAAACAGGATGAACAAAGACACCATAGAGTGTCAGCAGTGAAGAGTAAAGAATCACAAAGTTTGTCCCCATCTTACCATAAAACTCAACAATCCTGTCAGGATGGTGGAGACTGACCAGGCAGGGTTCCAGGTGTCTGGGTGGAAATCACTGATTGACAAACATAGCCTGAAATACAGTAAAAAGATACTATACTATACTAGACAGTGGTGGATTTTGTGGGGTGGAGGGTGGGGGTGGGGGTTGGGGGGGGGGGGGGGGCAAGGGACGGCTTCACATCCCCAGACCCCCCTTCAAATAATCCTGGATCTGCCCCTGCTATAATGACTGCACTACACTACACCATACAACACCACACCACACTCCAGGTCACTGAAACACAAAGTCAATATTGATTAACTTTTTTAACACCATGAATTTTGAAAATAGAACACATCAAAAACTTTACAGAGTTTATTCAAATGATTACTGTACAGGATTGCATGAGAATTAAAAAAAAAAGAGAATGGACCCACCATAGTCCAATATCACATGTGAGAACAACAACATCAAATTACTAGTAGTTGACCAGTTTAAGTATCTCCAGTTCGCAAATATTTGCTAACCTTTCCATTTTATCAATCAGGTATGTGAGTGGATCCCACATAAAAAAATGGAATGAGAAATTTGCACACAACATGAGCGAACTAAACACACACAATGTGCAACAAAAATAGTCCCAAAGACTCTTCCTTACAAAATTAGTTTTTATGGGGCTTTAAAATCAATACCTTATTAAATTATTCCCAAAGTGTAACAATGAAAAATAAATACGCATTTCTTTTGAGACATTCAGAAATAGAACGAGCCTTTTTTACGCACCTGGCTTGATGAAAACACTTGAGACCACAGTATCTCTTCATTAACAATATTTTATTAATATTTGCAAATTCCTTTAAATATTGTGGCCAACACAGGAAAGGAATTGAGATGTCAAGTTGTTATAATAACAAAGTATTCGATAATTATTTGTGTACTTACATACAAACTAATGACTATTTAATTATGATATTAATATAAAACTTCAGCTTTGCAAGGTATTCTTATAGAGCTGATTCCTAAATAAGAGCCATTTTTATTTCTCAATAAGTAATAAGGTAGGACCATTTTTTAAGTCACACTTTCTATAGAAAAAAAAAAAAATAATAATAATAATAAGTCTAAATGAAATAATAAACAAATCAATTGGCTCTACATTTTGCAACATAGTGTTAAAGCCCCCTTTACACTGGACGGCGTCCCTTCTGCGTCCAGCAGTTCGGCCCTATTTGAGAGTTAAAGAATTATAATACTTTACGTGCCGACAACTGGCCGATCATTGAGTATTCATTCTGATACCAAATCAATGCTCATGCCTCCTTATTAAGACCACAGCGATGCCAAATTTCATGGTCGCAGAAAGGACGCAGAAAGGACGCCGTCCAGTGTAAAGGGGGTATAAAGTGGACACAATTGTCTTCTCTATCACAATCTTTTGCAAAGTTCGGTTCAACTGTTCAATTGAACTTAGAGCATCGAGATATCATTTATTGTAAGGTAATAATAACAATAAGAAGAAGAAGAACAACAACAGATGTAAGTTAATTTGTCAGAATTATCAAACAGTTTGAAAAAGCTATATTAACTTTCATATATAATATGTAATCCTGTACAGACCAATTTGCATCATCATAACAATACTTTTCATTACATGGAAAAACTTGAAGAAAAAAAATTACTCAAAGAAGTACCAAATACCTTACCTAGTATTGCACTTAAATCTTCCATTGGGTGTGATCATATATATACTTGGGGGTTTAAAGGGGTACTCTCTAGGGAAAATCAACTTTCCGTGATAATAACCCCCCTCGTAGGGTGACTCGGCTGGCCCTAGAACAATGTAGTGCCTGGAGAAAAATACAGACACAGAATCACATATTTAATCAATTCATCTAAATACTCACAGACAAAATTACATGTCCCTGACTATTAGCATGCACATATAAGCATACAGAATGGGGAAACTGATGGCTCTATAACTATCAATGTGTAGAGACTGGAAAAAGAGAGAAAAACATATTAAATGACAACAATAAGTACTACATCTGGTACCAGGATTTATTTATTTATTTATTTATTTATTTCTATTATGATTTATTTATTTATTTATTTATTTATTTTTTTTTTTTGAGGGGAGGTTTATTTATGATTTTATCAGTAAAGAGGTGAAATAATGTCTTTGTTTAATAGAACAACATAATCTGGGACTCAACTCTCCTTGACAAAACAATGTAAACCAACCACTGGCTCAAGACTGTCCCTTGACCCAGGTCCTCCATCGTATTAGTTCTTGAGATAACTTTTTACTTAGTTACAAAGTACAAGCTTATCACCATCTCACTCTAATTTAAAAAGCAGCGAAAATGACAATTAAACGTTCGGCCACCTCGAGCACTTTCTTGCAAGCTTCAGGGGAGGTTAATGAAGCAACAAAATGGAGAGTTTGTGTTCTAAAGGTGTTATTTTTTTATTGCAATCAATATTAGGATAAGTGTTTCACATAAGGGAAATGGGGGAAAAGAGAACTGAGGTTGCTCTTGTCATTTGCTTTGAGACACCCTGAGCTTCAGAGATAACTTGACACTAACCTCTTCACTATAGCCTATCTTCATCGTGTCAAGTTACCTCTGACCACATTCGATTGCCTCCGCCGCCCGCCAATCAAATTTAAAGCCCGCACTCAATGACTCATTGAACGATCTAGCCAATGAACGCGAACGAGTCAAAGCGCGCTTTGTTCAAATCCGGACCAATCAAAGATAAGGCTGAATATCAGGGACTTGCCGTAACCTGTGGGCAGCACGCAAAATACATCATCCCTCAGTAGATAATTATGCAGGGCATCAAACTGCTCTGGTTTCAATTCCAATATACTCCATGCTTTCTTTGTGTACGGTTATGCACTCGGAACTACTCGGATGTCTCCGCACTCGACAAAAACTATGTTGTTAGTATGGAGCTTGCGGAATCAGCCGAGGATTGCCGATTGACGATCAACCAATCAGCGTTTTCACCAAACTTTGGTGAAAAATTTTGAAACATGGATTCGATTGGCTTATATAAACTAGGTCAAACTATTTTCGTCAGAGGTAACTTGACACGATGAAGATAGGCTATAGTGAAGAGGTTAGTGTCAAGTTATCTCTGAAGCTCAGGGTGCTTTGAGACAGACACGCTGACAAAGAGATGAATTGAGAGAGAGAGAGAGAGAGAGAAAGAGAGTTCCCTTCAATTTTACTCCAGCATCAATTGGTATTTGTTTCAATAAATAACTAAATTAATGAACACCTCTTTCACCTTGTGAAGACCACGGGTCTAGATATTCCCACAAATTCCTGCTTATGCAAACCTTAATCAGGATGGGGAAGACTTAAAACTAAATGAAGCCACAAATGGACAAATGGCAGTTCTATGGAACAGATCAGTAGGAATAATATTAAGGTGTGTCAGTTTGCTAAATATAATTGAACCTTTTTTACATCAGATTTACATGTTGCAAAATCAACCTGTTGAAGAGAAAATATCATCCACATCTCAATCATAATTACCTTTGTCAATAAAGGAGGTTAGATTTTTTTTTTTAATCTGTGCTGGGTTGCCTACTTGTTGGTGGTCAAGATATCTAAAATATAGTTCTTCAATAACTTCAATGACATTATTAGGATAAACAGTTACTCAGGAGGGAAAGAATAGATTATTATTTCAAAGATAAATCCAGGTCTCTTCACATTAAAAAAAAATGCTTCATTTCATTGTTGTTTACATTTTGTCTTAATGATCTCTATTTTCATGTTTCAATTCATCTATTTCATTCAGTTTTTTATTTTTAAGTGGAAGGCAAGGTGTAATTTTCAAAAGCCTACACAAGCCAACTAAAATTATTTGGAAGAATACTAACAATCTTATTCTTAACCTCACAAAGGTTGTTTGTTTTTTTTATCACCCCATCCTATGTCCTTGCCAGGTGTGATCTCACCCACCCCTTCAATCCCCTTTATTTTTAGAAAACCAAGTGAAATCTCCCACGTACTAGTAAACTTATTTTAAGTCCTGTATTCATTTTAAAGACTTTGTCCATGGATATAATCTCTGTCTAGTTTCGGCGTGAGTGAAACGTGTTGGCATCCAAGAAGGTGTGGGTACCAGCAAATACACTTCACGGTTTACGGCAGGTCATATTATATAAATCCTTTGTTTTGGGCTTACTACTAAAGGTAATTAGTGCAAAGGTACAATGTATTCTTAGTGAACAGAAACAAGCTTGCAACTAATAATGCGTGGGTACAAATGACATCTTATGAAAACAGATGAAAACAGGTAGTATACACTGTATGAGGATTCAATATAATTTACTGAAAACGGGATTAAAATGTGTGGGCAACATTACCCCCAAGTGACAGTGACGGCTTTCCGCACAACCCAGACAAAATTCTCCGAAAGCTGACATAACATCGTGGTTACTGGTCGCTATTGTTCATGAAAATTGTTCACTTTGAAATAAGACTTACTGAAAATAACACTCATCGAGACTGTTTGCTGGCTTTATTAATAAGGGACTTTATTGTTTAGAACACACCTGAATTTGGACGGGGGCCGAGGCATATACATAAGAAGAACAGGGGCTATGCTCAAACAGAAATAAAAGAAATGCTGAATGCTAAGTATGATTCACTAATGATACAGACATTTTCAAAGACAGTGTGAAATGTGTTATCATTCTTTTTATGTCTTCATAATTGATTGGATGAAAGATTGGTTTATTATCTAGAGCAAAATATTCACTTAACTGACACCCGAGTTTTATGAGGGGCTTCAACTTGAAGGTTGCTTGCAACTAAAAAGGTCCTCCACATAGGATTTTTGTGTCAAACCTAATTTCCCACTTGAAAAATAAGAGTTCTCTTACTCAAAAATCACCACACAACCCATCCCTACATTTTATCCATTGTTTTGTAGTAAGTTAAATTAAATACGTTCTAAATGAATTGATTAATTCAGACGGCCATGTCTTCCTGACATTTCAGAGGGGAAAACCAACATCAGATTCTTTTATTTTGAGGGATTTGTGGTTTTTAGATGTGAATTATAAAAAATTTATATTGAAAGCAGGTAGTTTTGCAGGATATGCAAAAATCAAAATTAAATTTTGGGACATTACCAACTGCCCCTGTCACACGCATTAAAAAAAAAAAATGCCCCAAATAAGATTAAAAGAAAAAGGGAAGAGTACTGCCATCTAGGATATATGTATGTATGATCCAGTTAAAAAGTGACTGCCTATCACAAATTTTTTTTTTGCATTTTTTAGTATAAAAACAAGCCCATTACATAACAAGACTAGTAGATGATGATGAGTTCCACTTTCCCAGAGAATCTTGTTCCTGAGTGCTCTCTTTTCCTGTTTACAGTTTGACAAGAATGTTAGTCACAAAACTGACATGAAATTAATTCTCCACCAAAGTTTTGTTCAGCTTCACTTCCACTATGAAGTCCTAGTAGTTTGTGGATTAATAACTGAAAAGTATTACTATTTATTCTCTGAAACATTAGTAACGTCTATCTTGTTGTACATCGGGTGCTAATGTACTTGGACTACTTAACCTGGATCTGCTTTACCTGGGAGCAAAGAAGACTAAGATTTGGTTTAGAACATAAGGAGAATTTTGAGCTTCAAGCGACATAGTGTAGAGTTTCAGACGCATATTAAGCACATAAACCATTTATTGTTGAACTCATCTAATGACTAATTAAATAATACTTTTTGAACATATTTCACCAAGTAAATAGCAAGAATAAATGATGCCACAAATAATCAATTTTAGCTTGGGTTAAGGACTTTTTACTTTACCCAGATTCTTATGGAGTTATGGTAATTGTCAGAAGAGAAGAATTAAAGGATGGTTAGTGAGAAAAAATACTATTTCTACCGTTTTTTCGTGCACTGTGACTGGAAATTTTGTTAGGTTCTTCTTTGCTGGGAAAATGTTAAACTGTGTATCTTTAAATCATTTGATGCAAAACCTACCATTCTAATATATTGGAGGCTAAAGGAGCAGCTACAATGTAGGGGACAGGATCTTTCACTATACGCATGAAGTCTTGTTTTAGCCGAGCAGTGGCAGTGGTGTTGGTTCGCCTCTTGCTGGCCATCTGGAATCAATTATTATAACATAAAACAATAAATACACTAGCCTGTGGCAACTCATGAGGACAAGATAATTTTTCGCTTGATTTATTTATCATTGAATGATATTAAATGATATATCTTTTATTTTTTATTTTGATGTAGTAAGATTTAAAGTCCATGATTTGATGAATGGACCTTGTATGTGAAGGTGTTTCATCAATAAAGATTCACTGTATAATCACTGCTAAGAAATAATTGACAATAGTGATAAACATTTAAACTCTCTGGAGTACCCCATTAATTAAGCCAATGTTAGGAGGACAAATTACACTGTGCATGCTTCAAAAGATTCTTATATCACTATATTTATCACTAGATTGTATCAAGAATGCATTACTGGCTGCTATAAAAATGGTGTATAAAAAGGCATGGCAACTTTAAAAATGCATCTGAACCAAATGAGATAACTTAAGATTCAAACAGCTTAGTTATGCCCGTACAATGTGGCTATCTGTACACCAAATTTAGTCCCTTCGTAGAAAAAAAAGCCACACATAGACCCCATTTCCAGAGATTAGATCGATCTACTTTTGATCGACCTATCTCCCTGGGGGTTCATGCTAAATAGCTGTCAGCCGAGCCGACACGAAAGTTAATTACCCCCTTACAGCTTGTAGTAGGCGGGACGGACATTTAAGCCAGATTATCTGACAGTAATCTAGTGAGACTCCCCGCGGGGATAGATCGATCTAAAAGCTCTGGGAATACAGCCTTAGACTTGTAACCATGCTGATAGTGGTCAACAATAAGGTACGGATACACGGGTAAGATAGTGTTATGCTTAGCAAACCCGTTAGTCTTTGGTAATGATATGTTGGTATACTGAAGGTGAGGCTCTTCAATGGGGTGTGCTTAGATTCAACCTGGGGAAAATACCAAACAAAATACGGAAATGGAAAGACTAACAGTAGTGCTGCAGTACTATTACTGACAGTACAATGTAGTACTAGATACGACAGCTTTATTTTCATAGTAACCAGGTTTTCAGCATGCACACAAACGCTAATAGCGAGATGAGTAATATATTACAGTCAACGCTGATATACCCTATTAAATATCTGAACCAACATGACATACGTGAACATTTAACATACCCTGCTTTCCAGAATATTTTCTTTTCCGTGAGTGCGTTGTATATCTCACACGGGCGAACAGTTTTCCTTATCATTTATTGGTTAGTTCCCAAGGGAGCATTCTGTTTTTCAAGCTGATGTTTTTCTGTTTTGAGAGTTTCGATCTGCTTTTTTGATCTGAACAAATATTTTTGGCCTGTAAATATTATAAAAATGCGGAATTATTTCGAGATAAGTGACAGATTTCTTTCAGTCGGTGTAAATATTGGCGGATATGACTGCAGAATCGGAAACGAGCTTGTCTTGGTTGACCTAGATTAACTCCAGCACTGTCGCGTGTCAAGCTGTACGTTTTCATTTACAACTTCAAATTCAATCTCAAAATATTCGTATCGTTTTATTCACTGTTCAAGTTTTGGATATATTCACGAGCAGATAGTGTAAACAACATATTGGCATAGACCTCAGATCAGTTAATACCTCGGTAGTATAGAGAATTTTAATGTACATACGATAAAAACGAGTTACAGCACCTGCACTGCGATACATGACAAGTACCTTCAGGTTTCACATTTTTTATGAACCTGTGCACATATATACTAGATTTATTTCATTCTACCTTCAAAATGTCCTTTTTACTCATAGTTAATATTTTTAAACTCTATTAATTTCTCATATTCTTGTATTTCAAGGAAAAAGAACTGCAAGATGTCAGAATTGTAGCAACTGATTCTAATTTGCTTACCAACAGCAATCTGTGTATTAAAAGACCACAGTTGGTGATGTAATGCCACTACGGGCATTGATGTTTTGACAGTGATGTTACGTCATGGCAATGTTTATCGATGGATGATACTGATACAGCTGTGATATTAGACAGAACGCCAGAAGTGATTAAACTGAAGAAGTTTCCAGGCCCCTAGCTAATTTAACAAAGTTGTTGATCCGAAACTGAGGCATGCATGCAACCAAGAGTCCCAAAAGATTCACTACACATCTCAACCGCCATGCTCCAACAATTTTGATCTGTGGCATTTTCCTCTTCTTTAGTGGCCTCTTATACATGTCATTTTGTGGCATGCCAGCAGAGCGCTCTGCACAATCACCTGCTCTGGGTGAAAAAAATCAGAATTCAAAGCATGTTGAGATGCATAACAAAATGTTAAGTGCCTTCATGGTTGTTGCTATACTAACAGGGAGGCAAAACAGAGAGCGAAGAGACATGATAAGGCAGACCTGGTTGTCAAATGTCACCAAGGATATTGTGCCTTACTTTGTCATCGGAACCAAGGACTTAACCCCAGAAGAAATGAGTCACTTGAAGCTAGAAAACAAGAAAACAAATGATCTCCTTCTTTTGCCAGATGTCCATGATGCATATGAAAAGCTTGCAGATAAAGTTTTACAGATGTACATTTGGTTGGATGCGAATGTTCATTTTCATTACATCTTTAAAGGGGATGATGATACATTTGCACGTGTTGATGTCATCGCAGAGGAGTTGAAACGCAAGAAGCAACAACGCCTTTACTGGGGATTCTTCAGTGGCAGGGCACATGTTTATCGCAGGGGGAAATGGGCCGAAAAAGAATGGGTGCTTTGTGATCGTTATTTACCATATGCATTAGGTGGTGGTTACATACTATCCTCTGACTTGATCCATTACATAGCTAACAGTGCAAACTACTTACAGAAATTTAAAAGCGAGGATGTGTCAGTCGGCGCTTGGCTTGCACCCGTTGAACTAAACCGCGTGCACGACACCAGATTTGATACAGAATATAAATCACGAGGCTGCTCAAATAAATACATTGTGACACATAAACAGACTACAGAGCTTATGAAGCAGAAGTTTGCCAGCATCCAGATGTCTGGTAGGCTGTGTAAGAAGGAAGTGAAACTGCGGAACTCTTACGAATACGACTGGGAGGCATTGCCTTCACAGTGTTGCACAAGGACTAACAATACTAATATTCCATGAAAAATATATTTATTTTTAGTAATTTCCCATTTGTCTTTTAATTTGCTTTAAGCAGGTGCTTTTGGAACAAGAGCACAACACTATATTTTCTAAGATGAAATATGTCCGACCCTCTTGAATGTTTGTTGTGCAATCCCTGCAGGGAATCTATTCAGTGTCTAATCAGGGAATTAATAAGTGGGTCACTGTACTTGATCCACGTATCTGTGAGCCTGCCATTCCGAATGAGCTCTTAGAATAAATATGCATTTTGACCAAAAACTAGTCACGTGAACACGGCAACCAGATTTCCGATAATTGAGGGAAATTTTAGAAAAGGATGTTAACTGGAATATTGGTCTCAAATTCCAGACCAAGAATTTGATCATTTTAAGTTCAAAATACTTAACAATGCAAGATATTAGCTATTTAATGAAAATGTAAGTAATACGTGATTTTCAAAGAAAATGAAACATTTAACAGTTTCAGCTGTACAAGGTCTTTTATTTCTGCATTTCTAAATCCTTTAACAATACATAAATACAATACCAATACACTTCACATCCACGGAAATTTCCATGTTAAGCCTGAAGTAAACTTTAACCAGACATTATTAATTAAGAGTGACAACATGATTATGGTAAATACTCACAAAATTTGATTGTATTCTATTCATATTTTCAAAAGCAATGTTTTGCGTGACATCTCACTGATTTTTTTAATTTGAAAAATTACCTACAAAATTTATATACAACCAAATATTTCCTGAAACAATACTTTTGAGATGTGACAATAATATTATTCAAAGTTCTGAACAAGTTATGGGCTCAATTTTGAAAAATTAAACATTGAACGATGACCAAATAGTCAGAAAAGATAAAATGTGGGAATGTGTGGTTTTTGAAACTTGTGAGTAATTACCATAAATGTCATCAAGCTAAGGCTACAAACAAACACATCAACAATATCATATTTACAAAATCAACTTTTGTGTACAGCGACATAATATTTTCTGATTGCACACGTTTGTGAACGGATCATTGCAGAGATATATTGGACTTGGAAACAACTTCACATTGCTTTTGACCAAGTTACAATATGTATCATCTTCCAAAAATCCAAACACGGGTCAACTCAAGTTCCTGTAGAATCTGAACATTGAGACAATAAATTAATTGAGAAAAAAAAAGACCATGGAAATTCACCACCTGCTTGCAGGATATTTTTTTCTACTACTAGTGCCAAAGGCTTGCACCTTTCTTTTGAATGACAAAGTAACTATTTTTCTATTATTAATATTTGGATAAATACTCCATCTGCCTTTTGATGAAATGTCTAGTAATAACACAGGATTGGCTAAATTGTACAGCAGTTAAAAATACACTTAGTAAAAGTAAACTCACTCGCCACAGATGTCTAGTAGTCAATATTACAGAACTGCTCTGTTATAATATAGCATAAACACTTTTTCTTTCTATTCATACAGGTCTGTTATAAACTAGGAAACAAAATTCCAAATTCTTCTTGAATAACCTAGAATCAAAGTTCAAATTGTACAAATAAATGAAATGAAATAAAAATAATAATACGAGCTTAAAGGTTTAAAATATGTCGCCAGATTTTTAATACTTAAGATTTTACCCAAGGTTTTTCCTGAATGTTTCCTTATTAGCTTATAAATAGGACTGTTCACATCAGATTGAATTTAAATCCCAATTTTACCCATCAAGCCCTTGCTTGCAGTGAGACAACCACAAGCAGTCTTATGTATTTTACTTCAATGAAATCAGGGCAGATCAAGTCCCTCTCCTCCTATAATAGGTGGTAAAACCCATTCTCAGTGGGTCTGCTTCTACTTTTTTTCTACAAACTCCCTCCCCTCCCCTTCCCATTTTATTATCCATCCAAGGCCAGTGGCAATAACTTTGGGTACTTAAGATTAACCTGATGTGAACTGATTTTAAAAAACTTATTTTTTGTCTGACCTGATAATTTCTGGTACATCTTGAGAAACTAGTGTTCCATATCCCTCACATACACATAACACCTAACTGTACCCTTTGTGTTTTATATCAGTATCTTAGATTATCGGACAGTACTTCTTTACATTTTACCCACAGACACTGCTCAAAGTCTCAGTAAGAGAAAATTCCACTACTCCAGATCTTTTGCACTGACATCACTAATCATCACCTCCAGGTGGGATCTGGAAGCGTGCAACTCAAAACTGTTGCCACAACATACGTCTACAAGTACAGGTAAAATGGAGTTATTGCTTAGCTTGACCTTTCCCCTATTCAGATATCACTGAGAGTGTAGGGAACTGTGTTTAGACTATGTCTATCAACCTTTTCTGTGGCATCCTGAAGAGGCATAACTTGACACATTGCCCAAATATAGCGGAATGGCAAACCCTCGTGTCCCACAGGACTACAACCCCCCCCCCACCCCACCCCCTCCTTGCACCATCTTTAATACCCATTGAGATTAGCGATGTCAAGCGCATAAGGTCTAAGGTAACTCATTTTTCCCAGGTCCTCATTAGGTGTGTTATTTGTCCCAAATAAGGATGGATGTCATTAGCAAGAGGAGACTCCATGGGTTATGGATGTCACAGATCCAGGAATGTTACCGAGGAATAACACTTCATCATATCCCAAACAAAACTTAATAAGTTCTTATTTAGAAAGTGCTATATGACATGTTACTAGCTTGATAAAAAATGCCCCCCCCCCCCCCAAAAAAAAAAAAAAAAAATATAAATAAATAAATAAATAAATAAATAAATACTGTTAATTTCATTTTGCTGTTTTTCCTTGTACGAGCTAAGATATATCCAACATGCTGTAACTTTGTATATAGTCAACTCTCAAAAAATAAGAACAAACAAATTGAATTGTTCAAAATGGAGACTTTGTTGGATGCTGTTGAAACCCCTTTTTGAAGATAAATATACAACATGAAAACTCCTTGGATTCCTATTGGCTACAGCCAATTATGATACAATGTACAATGATTTACCACAATTATATGTATATATCATAATCTTTAATTTGAAGTTGATATCATATTGTTGCTTAACCAGCAAACTGTACAGTCACCTCTTTACATGTAGACATGACACAGGCTTTTCCTGAACAAAACAACCAGTATACTGCTAGCATCTACATCTACTTCATTCCCATTTTGCTCCTTTATAATCGCCTGCCCTCAGCTCGTGTTGAATTGGTGCCTCCAGAACTTTTGCCATCTTTAGGTAGGCTTGTCACTATCCACACTATAAAAAAGTGTGAAAAAAACACCACGTAAGTTAATGTCAGAAACAACAGGTGTCAGCACCTATTACAAACGAATAGGTGTCAGCACCTATTACGAACAATAGGGGGCAGCAACAACTGCATGGTCTCACCCCCTCTTGATGATAATAGATGTCAGCACCATTGCCTTAAAATATTTCACCTTGGATGTAGGTTTCATGACTAATCTGGTCAGTAAGGACATCAAACAAGAGTTTCGACTCATCTTTCTTCACAAGATGGTAGTGATACAAACACATCTCATGTCAGAGCTAAAGTCATTTCTTTACATTGATAAGTTGTGCACTATGATTTTCTGTATACTCTTTTCACTTCAAGACAACTTCATTTTATAGATGGCATATTTCATAGTATTTCAATTTTTTATCGTAGACACAGTAGTGCTTAATCTAAAATGGAACAAAGAAAATGGAAAATGCCTGTAGAAATTAAACATTGTTTTTTCTCCAATTATATAATTATTAAATTTCAATTTTCCTTTAAACCTTGACGAGTATGAACTTTTGGTCAAGTACCAAGACTAGCAATGTCCATATATTTAATTCAAAGTACAAAACAATGTTCAATTCTCAGACTTTGATCAAATAGAAAAAATGATGCAGTATGAAATAAGTGAAACTTGTAACAATCATATAGGTAAAAATACACAGCAAAACACTGAAAGAGAAAGGAAAAAATAAGATTGTCATTAATCATAAAACTGGCTCAGATAAATACCATGGAACGAACAAAGAATGCACCCAAAAACTGAAAAAAAAATTTATTCCAGAAAATTATAGTGAAATATCTCAAAACAAGAGGGTACTACAAAAGAAAGAAAATATAAGAATGGTTTCATATAACACAAATACATTTTGAAAACTGTTGAATTGATAAGCAATGAAAATGGAAGCAAAAGCAGTGAACTGTGGAAAATTCACAAACATATCAGGTTCCACACAGAGCATGCCAAGGCGACATCATTTTACATCACACAGTCACCTCACAAATGCAAGAAGTAAATGCCACAAAGAGTAAGACTTGACTAAAAAACAATGAGAAACAGAATCCCTGAACTTCTGGAAACTATGAATAAAACACTTTGAAGAAAGCACCCCAATGAAAATAATTTTCAGCTACTGGTCAACTTTGACTGATGGTTTATTAACAAAGATAAACGGAACCTCCTTACACCAACTGAAATAAGTCTTCATTTTACCAACTTAAATAGGTCATCTGCCAATGTGAAAAACTTCAAAAGATCTCCAACACAAACTTTAACAAAATGGCACCGGTCCATCTATTAACCGCTGTAGTCAGGCATACCACACAAGACTTTCAAAGTGGTTCATAAACAACTGCAGTGAGACTAAACTAAAATTAATGACTGGCAAATATCAACATGCAAACTATAGGAGGCAATGGACAAGATGACATGTTTGGTATTTACTTGCAACTACATCAACAAAAATAATTTTAACAAGGATTACAGTTATTACACCTATCAATACTTGAATCACTGACACAACAAAATAGAATACACCTTCTTGTGGTATCTGTGCAGCATCTTCGTTTTCTATTAAATAATGTTTGGGAATATGATGAACTTTCAGGGAATTCTGGAGAATTCATTATGTCTGGGGGTTGTTACCTAGAAGGCTAGAAGTATTACTTATCACACACACACATTCTAATGGCGCATCCTTGGGTAACAGCCAAAGTAGGATAACAGATACCAAACATTAAAGCCATGTATTTAAAATGATTACCAAGACAAGAAGACCCATTTCTGTTGGTTTTTTGGTTATATTTCCAGTTAAAAGTTTCTAGATTCAGATCAATATAGATTTCAGACGATTAAATAAACAAATAGACAAAATTAGAATAAAGACCTTAATCTGATCAATCTGATCAAACAAAACAAAAGGCACCCATTCAGTGGATTATAACCTAGATAGAACATCTATTATTACTAGTCAATATCATACTGAAAGAGGCGTCAATGTTCCAAATTGTATCAGCTGCTCCTCTACTGGCCCCCTCCGGCATCTTTCACGGGGCCTGCAGAGGGGGAGACTATGGCTGCAGGGCTGGTTGGCCCCGGGGCAGTGGCAGGCCCCACAGGGGCCACTGAGGGCCCAGCTGCTGCTCCTGCATCATCTGTCTTGATGTATTTTGTGTACACGTAGACTGCAATGGGAAATGGTATCATACAGCTCAGTGACTGACATAAATACCTGCTGAAATGAAAACTGAGGTAATGTTATAGAAGGGGTATGACATATTACAAACTTGGCATACAAAAATGGATACAGCCTTGGCAGCAGGCTAAAAAAATTCTTTCAGAATGAATCCAACCATCCATTATCTTTAAGAAGTTCAATTCAATCCTTAAGTTCAAAAAAAAAAAAAAAAATCCAGTTTCATGTTGGATGTGTGTATTCTGTCTGAAAGGTATGGAAACTGTAAGGCATTTACCATGGCAACAAGGCAATACTTGTCCTGACAATAAGCCAGACAAAAAAGACTTTGCAAAGGGAACAGCTGAGATGACAATACTACCCATGGTAGGAAAATAATTTTAATGGTACAGGACAGACAATAACAAGAGGAACATAACTAAAGGGTGGGCATAGTGTATGAAACATGACAAGGAGGGCATAAGGCATTATCCATGGCAACAACAAGGGCATAGGGTAGTGACCATGGCAACAGGGAGAGCATAAGGTATAAACCATAGCAACATGGAAAGAAGACGTTCATGCACTTGGACAAATAAAATCAGCGTAAGTCAAGCTGAAGTTTGCCAATCTGGCTGTCAGCTTGTTTGATAAAGACACTGCAATTGTCCACTAAGTCAACAGTTGCAGTGTGGATCTCCTGGTTACCATGACAACATCCAGACTTGATCTGACCTGTTTGTTTTCCATGTGAATGACCTAAATTGTGATCTCATGCTAGCATTTTGGTTTGTGAACTCAATCACAGTGATTTCAATGCTATAAATATCTATTGATTAAAGTTATACACACTGGCATAAGCTCCGAAATGTGATGGCGGAAAAAAATTATAAAATCAATAAATAAACCTACATTAAAATCAACCGATGTTATGACCAAAATGCATCGAGATAACAAGATGCAACTAAAAAAGTATCATGCAATATATCTGGAATAAGTCTGAGATCATGCAGAGCATATATGATTAACATAACAGAAATGCAAGCAACTAAAATAACAAGAAATACAAAAAACTTAAAATAAAAATGCAAAAACCACATCATCAAACAAGGGAAGAAAGACAACATCCATGACCATCACAATTTTCTGATAACCACCATGATAAAAAAAATTATCAGTATTAATTTGGCAGCCATAATTCAGCGCAAATCCCGAGCTGGATCCCTAAAGAAAATGCAAGCATGCAATGAACAGAGTGGCTGTAAAAATGAGGCACTGCATCTGGAATATGTGGCGAAAACAACCAAACTACGCAATAGAAAAGAAATATAATAAATAATGTCAAATTAATTATAATTACATTTACAAAAATCAAATTGTCTTGAAGTGAAGTGAAAAGATGAAATAAATATAATGCACTTCTATTAAAATATATGCTCCCCCTTGGTACATGATGACAGTGTCAGTTTGATTGGTCAGACCAAGTTGGTCACATTAAAAATACAACATAAACAACTTTAATCTTTTTTTTTTTCAATTATTTTTAATTGTTTAACATCCTAAATCATTCTTTATTGCTTAATATTTAGATAAAAATATCACTTTTGCTACAGTTATTGAATAATCATTTTTATAACTTTAAAAATATTAATTATTACAACTTTTAAAAGACATTAAATGCATGCTCTTATTTATATGATCATGCTTTTTTCAAAGCTTTGTTAAATCAGGCACACCATCTGAAAAGAAACTGCTTTGTATACAAAAATAATTCACAATCCGTTCATCTGAACTTTGGACATATATTTTTTATTTGCCAAGATATAAATAGAATTCATTTACTAGTATCTTATAATTTTCTTTGTTATCAAAATCAGCTTGGTGTCTGAATTGAGAAAGCTCAATCTGAAGATGCATTCAGAACAGGCCTAAATTAAACAGAAAAACTGACATCATCAAGGGAAATCCCTTATCATGGGGTTTAATTCTATAAGACAACAAAATGGTCCTCATCTGATTGTATGGTGATGTCAGCTTAACTACCAACAGTTTAAGTTAGATATGATCTGAATACCCAAAAGTATTTCACCATGCACGCCAGTGTTTAACTATCTAATACTCACCCTTGCTGATAAAATTTACACTACATCAAAGACAAACATGTCATGTACAGTTAACAATATAAAAGTATAGCAAAAGAAAGAAAGAATCCATCTCATGTCTTAAATTTGGCTTGAGGAGGGGAGGGGGATTACTGAGAATGCAGCACTGATGTTTTAATATAAATCTGCTCTGAGCAGATCTGCTGCACCCCCCTCCTCCGCCTAGTTTTTATTGCAGATCTCCATTGATATCAAAATTATATTTTTGGCTTCCAAAAATCAGAAATCTGCCAATAGTTGGGAAAATCTCAACCCATTCCATTAGAGATGGCTTCTTCAACAACTCATGAAATATCAAAACATAAATATGAACTGAAACTAATGACTTACCAACAATAATAATAATTATAACCACTGCAACACCTATAATTATTAACCACATCTGAAAGAAAGTGGTAAAAAGAAATGAAACAAAGAATCAAATGGCTACAAATCAAAGAGTGCTATAATCAGAGACACAACAATAACACACATACATTTACAATGGAGAGCTGATGATATAAATTTGTTATGAACTGTGCAATGTACAGTGCTAACCCCCCTCCCTTCCTTCCCCCTCAAAATCTCTCCATGGTCCCCAATTCAAGGCTGATTTTTTTTTTTTTTTTTAGTTTGTGGTCACATCTTCAAACCGTTCCAATTTTGAAAATTTTAGACCTTGAAATGGGGAATAAAACACAAACTGTTGCATCTTGGTTCAGTGTCAACATTTTTGGAAAAAAATAGCAAACTTCAAATTGCTATTCCAATGGCTTTTGTTCAATGACAAACCACAAATATACTGGACGTGCCCACCCTCAAGACTAGTTTGCCTAAATAAATACCATGTAATTCTAAAACCTGTCTTCTTTCATCTCAGTCCATGTCCTCTTAACTAATCAGGTACAGAAAGAAATTGCTTTTAAATGACACTGAACTTTTAAAAAAGATCCAACAGAAAAAACATCTACAAAATTGCACACACACATACACACACATTCACAAGTTAATCTGTGACTAAAAAGCAGATCGTACTCGTGATTGGAACTTACCGCCCACTATGATAACCACAACAGCTATCACAACTCCCATCATTATCATACTCTGAGGGGGAGGGGGCACAAATGACATTTAACACTGGTTAGAGCACATATAAGACCAGTTTGGCTTGGAAGTAACTACAGTGGCACATTGAGGAACGTACAGTGCACATTTATGCCTGGCTAGGGCCTATTTAAGCCCAGGCAGGCAACATTTAAGCCTGTCTTACCAATAATAATGATTACAATTACAGCTATTACGCCACCCATCATTATCATCATCTAGGAACAAATAGATCAAATTACGATTTAAAATCTTCATTTATACACCTGTATCTAATCAATAAAAGATATTGGCCAGAATGGTTTGATTTGCAATCTCAACAACAGTTATGAAAACATAAATATGTACATTTCTATGCATTAATTTACAGGCTATATAAAAAATTAACACAAATCAAATGTAATTTTATTTTAAAAGACAGCCAATTCAGCCTTCTTCATATGAGGATATCCCAAGATCATTAAATTCATTAAATAATAACCACCCCCTGTCACCAAAAATAAATGTTTGCCTTTGTAAATAGTTTCAAATACCTTTATTCAAAATTATATATATATATATATATATATATATATATATATATATATATATATATATATATATATATATATATCAAAATGGCCCATCATAAAAAGGTAATCACAAGAAGCAGCAGGTCCTAAAATAATTCCTGGGAGAAACACTTAAAAGTCTTCTGAGAATCTGTGATTTTTTTCATTTAAATAACTAAAACCTAAAGTCTGGAGGGGGGGGGGGGAGATCAGGCATACATGCTTTTTGAAATTTGTGAATAATTGTCACACAAAGTCTCCAGTTATCTGAAATTTTAAGATATTTTCAAGGTATTTTATCAATGTTCTCAGAATATTCAAACTAAATGCTAATTTCAATTTTCTGTGGAGAGAATTAAGTTTGTAAGAACCTCATACAGATACTGCTGCTGCAATGACTTCTCAGCTTTTTATGATGAACAACTAACAGAAAAGAAGACAGTTGAAATACAAATGCAAGTTTACATTCCAATGAGCAACAAATTCTGAGAAAATGGCAGATTCAGCTACCACACTTTCCAAAAGGTGAGAAACACAAACAAGGCTCAATATGGCAAATTTTTCATAACTTCAAAACGATCCGCACAATTTCTTCTTAACAGTGAATGGAAAACAAATTCAATGATTTTAACCTGAATCTGCTAGAGGTATTGCTCTTCAGTAATATTACATGTAAATATTTGCATTTCACAACTTTTTTTGCAACCCAGATATATATGCCAAACAGACATGGAGAGCTTGGCTTAGAATACCATTACAACAAGTGTGTTCAACCCCCCAAGAGCTCTAGATCTGTATAAGTGACTTGGCAATAGGTTTAAGAGTTCCATGAAACAATAAAATGTTCCAAATTAAAGCTGCATTAGGAGTTTGAGAATAACAACCATGCCCTCAGCCACAGACTACATAAACCTGATACAATGTTGTTGTAATGCTACGTTAAGCTGCTCTAAATTAAGGACAAAGAAAGAAAGAAAAGATGAAAGAAAAAAAGAAAGCAACTTCAAATATTGAACCTTGCAGTTTTGCCACCAATATTTTCGCTTCAAGCGGCCAGCGCTGCTCTCAAACTGTTGGGCACCCACTTGAAGTTGTTCTATTAAAAAGGAAAAAAATAAATGAACAGGTAATGAACTAAATGGTTTTTACACAGAAGGAGAGGCCAAACCTTGTATGTCGCTGCAGTCCAGCAGTATGGTACAATGCATTATGTGTTCACAGGGAAATTGCAAATAGAGGACAGAACAGTTTCCTTAAACTTTTGATCACCTCAAACACCCACTAATAAGTATAATCCGTCATTTTTGCCATATTACCACACCAATATACCTCTCTTTCACATAGCAGCACAAGGCATATTTCTTTTCAAGTACCATGAAGCAATTTTTTGGTTAATCATAATTTTAAGTCTTATTTTTTTCTTTATGTCTATGTTTCCCCTTGAACACTATAAAATGCAATGCCATTGTACTAAACTGTTCCACATATACACAAAAATAACCTAAAATAAAATTCAAATTATTTGGGCACACACAACAGAGTAAGAAGGGAACTAAAATAACATGCACTGAAGCAGAGACTGAAATTTGCACAAGCCTGAAACTTAAGTCAAATAAGAAGGCACCATCTGCTTCCAGTCTATCAAAAGGATCATCGTTTCATTTCCAAAACACATGTATGGAAAGATTTCACCAAAAGAAAGAATATTTTTGTATCTATTATCTGTTTTTCTCCTAAAATTTCTTTAATACATATTCACCTTGGAAGCAGACATTATCATTGTTAGAAACCAAAGTAAAGGCAAAACTAAGTGAAAGCCGGAGACAGAGGAAGCCCTCCAAAAAGCAACCACCAACTGTAGGTGGCAGCAGCTGCCTCTAGCTAAGAAGCAGCAACCAACTGTAGGTGGCAGCAGCTTACAAGAAGCAACCAACAGTAAAAATGGCAGTAGCTATCTATATATAGAAGCAACCAGATATATAGGTAGCAGCTCTGTCTACCTTGCAGTTCTTCCACCAATACTTGTTTTTAAGTTTGCCAGCGCTAGCCTCAAACTGGGATGCTCCTGCCTGCAGTGCATCTGAGAAGGTAGGAGGGAGAGTGCAATGCAATTAGATCATTAGCAGCATTTTGACCCCTGCAAAAATTGGTCTCGTTTAACGCTCACTTACCTACAGTTCTCAATCTGTCCAAGAATGTAATGTTTTTTTGTTTTTTTTTTTGTTGAAAAAATATTCTGAATCTGTTCTAGGACATTCTGAAGGACTTCCCAAAAACAGTTCTCGAACTGTTAAATTCGTTACAGAACGACATTAGAACTGTAAAAAAATACACCAAATGCTCTAGAATAGATTGAGAACCGTAAGTGAACTTTAAATGAAACAAATTTTCGCAGAGGTTGACCCATCTGATCATTTATTTTTCTGTTTTTAATAATGAATTTTTCAAAGCAGAAAGTTTCCATGCGACTTCTCCATTTTCTATATGTCAGTGTGGCTACTGTAACAGTACCCGTACAATAAAAATTCTGCCCCATTGCATGCTAGAGCCCAAACCATAGCATATACAACAGTTACTGCAGTAAGAAGCCACAAAACGATTGAATTTGCAGAGATTTGGTTGCTCCATTTTTTTAGAAACACCAATCTGATATTTTCATGTGTGGAACCATCATCAGAAAATTGTCATTTTCAAATCCTATGCTTTTTGTAGAATTTAAGAATCAATTTGAAATTAAAAAAAAACAATGCATAGTGCCAATACCATAGTATACAAATGGAAGATAACCCAACAACATACAGTGCAATATATAATATACATAATATATAAAATTCCTAAGGCAACATTGAAGTGTGCTTCAACTGGAAACTTTCTGCTCTAAATGGTATATTATTTATGAGTATAGCATTGGTAAGCTGTTGGTGTATTCAGAGATATAGGCTCAAGTAAATCATCATTTCCACACTGCACATTTCCAATTTCGTCCTCAAATCGGGTATTGACACAAACTTTGAAACAAATAGTTTTCTATATTATTTCTTCACAGAGGTTCAGTGAGAATATTTACACAACACCGAGGTCATCACTTGGGTGACCTACGGTAGAGTAATTTCTGTTTATTTTTCTGAAACCAATGTCTACATTGGACCGACCAGTCATCATCATCATTAAGAGATGGTATATTCAAGAGTTTGTCAAATACGAGTCGTGAGCAGCAGTGTCTTGGTCAAAAGTCAGCAACTCTAATAGAAGATATTTACTTCAGCCTACATATAGATGATAACTAATACATACTTTTAAACGACCAAATGGCAATATAATGTACAGGGGACTATGCCATGACCATTTCTATAAGGGCGCATTTAGGATTTTAAAGTCTATGGAATATGCATGACATGCCAAAAGTTACGCTTCATTAAATTGAAGCAAAACAAACAAATTCTATTCATTTCCTTTTTTTTTCCTTTTTTTTTTTTGTTTAATTGACATCATCATTAAACTGTGGTCTTCCAAAAGAAGCAGATTAACTCATCATTTGCAAAGGCTATGCAGTGCTTTTTAAATACAGGGTTTAACAGTGCAATTCAAACAGTTAATCAATTCTGCTTTATTCAAGTAATGTAAAAGATATTAATCTAAAAGCTATTAGTAATCATCAGTTATTCATAAAGGGTAACATCTTTATAACAGAAATTCTAATATTTAAATCACTTAAATCTTTAAGACTGAATTACAATATAAAATAAAATTTAAAAGAGAATGTATCTTATGTAAGTTTTAATAATTACAAGACGAAAAAAACAACATTTACTGTCATCTTAAATGTTAAACTTTCAAGCATAAAATTACGAGCAACATTAAGAAGATAAATTTTGCGTTCACACAATTGGTCTATTTTAGGTACAAACTAGGTTCTAAACAAGTAAAATTTGATTGTGAGATTCATGTAATAATCATGTCAATGACAATTCTAGTCTAGATTTTTCAAAAATAGATTAAAAATACAAGACCAAATACTTTTTTGTGTAAACACAGTATCAAAACACAATGAAAGCTCAAAGGAAGCCTTAAGTTAGATTTACCTGCTCGTTCGTCTAACTGTGATAACTTTTGATCACGTTCTAAAACTTTTTCCACATTAACGCGCATAATATCTACAACCTAAGAAAAGATAGACAAAACAATAAAGAAAGAAATGCAACATAAAAACCGAAAAAAAGTTATCAACTCAATATCAAACAAGAGAAAAAAGAACTGATTCTTGATCTGCATCACCAGGTGGCTTCTCTGTAACCACAAATAAACCAATCACAAATCAGAGTCAAGTGCACAAGGTCAAGGTCACTTGCATAAGGTGAAGGACAAATGTCATGATGATGAATATGATAATGATTTGAAATCGGTGTTCAGCAGATATGGTTTTGTATAAAATTGTTTCACTTCACAGGCTAGGAAAAATAAGTGTTTCAAATGTGATGAAAAAGGCTAAATAAAAAAGTGAATGATGTAAAACATATCAGAAAATAATGAAAGTATGTTTTGAGGAGCAATGCGTTTTAACTACATCACTGCGAATGTGCTTGAACAGTTTGAATTTGCCCGTCCAAACATATGAAACTGTAAGAAAGGAAAAAAAGATGCATAAAAAAAGAAAAGAGAGATGAATGCAAAGGCGATGGTCAAGATCTACAAATGCTCTCCCTTCAACAAAAGAGAGCCAGACCAGCAGTCCACTCGTATTACCTGCTCGCTCATCTAACTGCGTTAACTTTTGATCGCGCTCTAAAACTTTTTCCACATTGACCCGCATAATCTCCACAACCTAGGTACGGATGATGAGAAGAAAAAGATGAGAACAACAAATGAGAAACTGAATAATGAAATGAGATACCAATGGTTTACCTTCTTGTCAAGTGTCAAAGGGCTACCTTCTTTAAAGGTAATTTTTCGAAATTTTGTACCAGTCTCATAAATTTTGATAGTCATCCATTGTGAGAAATTGACTTTTGAGAAACTGCGAGATATTTTTATCAGGAGTTTTTTCAGACTGCAGCTCCTTGACACTTGAACAATTCCCCATCACCGATACTGAAGAAAAGCATGATGCTGAAAGATAATGGAGTCCACAGTGTAAATATCCTGTACGGAACATAAACAATACAACAAATAAATCAGCACATGCATGATCAAATAGCAAAAAATACAACATTCACATTAACAATGATGCTGATAATAATCAGTCATGCCCAGCTTTTCAATCAGTTTAGTTTGCCTAAACAGAAAAGTTTCAAGTTGACAAAAAATAACCATCGATTGGCCAATCAAAATGGCTGCCAAGGCCCAAGGGTGACGATGAAGACGACGATCATTGTTCCGTTACCTGCACGCCCGTCAAGTTCGGACAATTTCTGGTCACGCTCCAATACTTTCTCCACGTTTACTCGCATGATATCAACTACCTGAGAATACATGGGAAAAGTTACGTTGGCGCGCTCAAATACTAGGGCACAGGTTTCCTAACATTATAGCTACCAGGGCCGTAGCCTGAGCAAAATGCCAGGGGGGGCAGTAAGCGGACACGAGGGGGCAAAGCCCCCGAGGGGGTGGGGTGGGTGTGGAAAATTTTTAAAAAACTGTATGTATAATACTGCATTCTAGTGCATTTTAACTGTTATTTATTGCTCAATCAGAAGTCAAAAATTGTGGGTTCATTTTGCCATTTTGCCATATTTGCGCCTCAAATCCCAGGGGGGGCAGCTGCCCCCCCTGCCCCCCCGGAGGCTACGGCCCTGGCTACAGATACAAGACATTTAAAAGCTAACATTTGTGGGGGTGAGGGGAGAGTTCCATGACAGGATCATAACTGAATCCAAATGTATCATCAATGGAACAATGTCTCCAAATTAAACAATGTGAAATTTTGTCATGTTTATTACAAATTTAAGGCATTATTTTGCAGATCTGGCATTCATACGGTTGACATTGAATCACTCCGAACAAATCACCCCACACATTTAATCTTTTTTTCTTTGTAATTAAGAAAATCCCCTTGTTGTGGTATCTTAGAGGTGGGGTTACAAGAGGTATCAAGTGAGGGTGGGGGGTATACAGAGTCCGGCTGCATTATCGGATAAAACATTTTTCAAGAAAGATGACGTCGTTACCTTAAAACAATGAGAAAGTCAATGTAATACTGACAATAAAAATATTATATAAAGTCAAGGCAAAAGGAGTATGAAAGGGCTTGTTGTCAGCCACTTCTCTTCATCAGTATGGTACTGTACCATTGGAGAAATATACTTCATATGGTTTATTTATTAGCTATACCAGCAAGCAGGGGAAGAAATATATCTGCTTTCCTGGTCCTTGCCATTACCTGAAAACAATCTCCAGTTACGATCATACAATTTCATACATACATCAACTATAATGGAAATTTAATCGGCAACATTTCTCTATAAAAACAAGCCAAAAAAAATTACCTCTATGTATTGCAAATACGTGCAGTGGATTTTCAATTTTTTACACCACAGTACATTATATTATAGACTCTCTACAATTTACAGTCAAGTACTTGAATCTTTTGTGTTAAATGAATTATGACAGTGCTCCTCTCACTGAGCACATCAATACGTCAGTCACAGAGCCACTTTGAAATCCACTTACCTCATCAACCTGAGCCTGTGTTTGCTGTAATTTCTTGCTGGGCTGTGCAGGTCCCGGAGGTCCCCCTGGCCCACCAGCTGCTGACCTACATAACACAAAAAGGTCAAGGTTACCAAAGGTCAGGGTCACAGAAAGGTCAAGGCCAAACAATATAGTGTGTAGGTCATGATACTTACCCTGACCCACTAGTGGTCAATATTTATACATAAAACATACAATGGATCAAGGTCATGTAAATAGGTCAAACAGATATCTGGGTTGTGCAGTTCCTTTAGTTATACAGATCCGTAAACACAAAATTTGAAAAGAGGAAACAACAGAATTCTGCTAAACACAAATATAAGGCATTAATATAGCTTTGAAAATTTAGATTTTTTGCACTTTAAATTATAAATTAATTTTGTGATGCTTCATACTTTAATAATGTGCATTTTACCATTTGACATTTTAAGAATATTTCAAATATTCACTTTATTATGAAATAATACTATATACAATAAAAAGTGCAGTACTACAAAGTGTATTTACAAACCATAGAAATCATGGAAAAAAGTAAATAAACACTTAATGTGCACACGGGTCATAACCTTTCCTAAGTAACTGCCATTATTGCAAATATTTATGAAAGAAAGTATAAAACTAAAACATACGGGAAGCAATATTTCTGTGATAACTATAGTAATAACAAAAATCAAACTGTAAATTATAATAATTCAATCTTTTAATATGAACACAACTTTAACACACAAGATTGCTTTCAAAAATGTTAATTTAATTTTTCTCAAATATATCATGAAATATTGTGAAGAACTTTCTGGAAATGCTTAAAAATCAATAACAATCAATGATCAATAATAAATACTTTTTGCACACACATACAGAAATAAATGGATTATTTTATACCAAATTAAAAAATAATAAAGAAATCAGACCTCTACAGAAAAATGTTCACTGCTGACCAAAGTCAAAACTAAAGTGCAGAAAAAATATTGAAACAAGTAAGCAGAAACACACTGGACAGGCCTGTCTTGGCCTGAGGACTTACGGAGGGCCACCTGGTGTCTCAGGGTTTGGTGCAGCCCTGTGGTTGCATGCAATGAAATCATCAACATTATATTGAACACTGTAATATTAACATTCAACACTTGTATGTCAATTTCTTTCTGTAAATTACTCCATCAAAAACCCTTTTTGTTGCCTTATCAATTCCCTTTATTGCCAAAAAGTCAGTTACAACAGTCTTATTTTTCCAAAATTCAAATTGTATGATATCATTTTATTTATTTATTTAGTCAATCCAGTGTTTCCCCTGCACTTAAATGAGCGAGGCGCCTGCCTCGCTGATATTTGCAAGCGCCTCGCTGAAATTTGTCAAAAGCACCGCCTCGCTGGGATATATGGAACAACAAAGTATATTTTCACTCATGCTAACTGAAAATTATATTTATTTCTAAACAAATATGGCATTTTCTGTTTACATACGTAATCCCATGCTTCTGAGCACTTGATTTAGTAGTAACGGAAATACGCATGCGCGTATGCCTAAAAAATAACTAGCAGTTACTATCTCCCTGTGAGTGCCTCGTTTTCGCAGTTCTGTGCCTTATTTGAAGTATAAGAGACAGAGCGAAACGAGGCAACTGTTCTTGACACCATTTAATCACGTGTCAAGAATACACTTTCTCTATCACTTCATGTTCCGAAATTCAGACCGCCTGTTGTTTGTTTTTATAGTTTACGAATATTCACTGATAAAAAAGGAGCAAATAAAGTGGACTTTGTTGATTTTATAAACTTGGAGAGGATTTTCTATTGATTTACGGGTGAGTTTTGTGAAAGCAGTAGCGTTGTAAAACTGGGTCACGTCAGTATTTCGCGTGGAAACCTATGCATTGAATATGAATTTCCATGACTGAATAGAACCATATACATGAATAAACGAAGAACTAAAATTGATGATAAGTGTGATTTTCATCTCTTTAATTCCGAAGAATTCATTTAACGGTGTTTGAAGTTGTTGATTGTAAATTACATCTCAAACTACGTATAACTAGTAGCGGGAGTCGCTTTGCGCTGAACGACAAGAGAGAGAACTTTTTGCGGCAGTTTTATATTAGGATGAAGCGCTCGCACACGCAAAGTCAATTGACCAGTTACTTTCACAAGAATGTGAAAACGGTAAAAACAACATATTTTATCAACTTTTTGGTCAATTTAAAAATAATTCAATGTAGTAAGCCCTTTATCTTGTAAGTATTAAAGAAGTTGACTTTTTTTTTTTTGAAAGAGTATGTTCTATAAACTGAAAAGGACTAAACTGAGTGAATGCACAGACTGGAAAATAAATTTTGTCCAAACCTTTGTTATGTCATTACTGAATTTACTCCTCAAAACATCTAAAACAAGACAATTCAGTGCCACATAAAATGTAAAAAAAATCGGTTCTAAATACCCTAAAATGCACCAAATTGCATCTCGATTTAAAAAAATTTTCCGGGGGGGCATGCCCCCGGACCCCCCTAGTATTGCTGGGATCCCGGACTGCCTACCACCTCGCAGAGCTTGAAAGCCAGGGGAAACACTGCAATCAATCATTTTTATTAAATGCATTAGTTAACTTTTTTTTTTACTTTGAAAACTCTTGTCAACATGAGCTCCCCGTGTGGTCTCAAAGTTATGGGTAAATGTATATATCAAATACACAGCTTTTTTGCCTTATGATAACTTCTTAATCAAAATCAAAATTTTTGCAATGTCAAAAAAAGCCCTTTCTTAGGATGGTGTGCTTCAAACAACCTGCTTCACTTCCTGCTCGATTTTCACACTTACAATATGGTTGGTACATGTCAGTGCAAAGCCTTTTTTTCAATAATAGACAGCACATTAACCATAAATCCAATTTTCCCCGAGTTCAATACCAGGGAAGCCCTTATATCAAAGCTATTAAAGCATTTTTTATGTCTGAAATTGAATGCTGCATCTCTCCCATTCTGAATAGATCAGCTTAACTGCATGACACCACTTTCTTCAATCAATATTCTAACTCTGGTATCAAATTGACCTCATTAACATAAATTATTGATCAAGAGCTGCCTTGCAATGCGTCTTATAGCCTCTGATCAATCAATAGCATTTCAACACAAGTATGACTCTCAAATTTCAGACACCTTATTTTCATGCATTTGATACTTTGAATTTCCAAGTTAATTATTTTCAGTTTCCATCAAAAATAATCTTATTGGCATAAACTATATTTATCTGCCATAAATTAATTTCCATCTGATCTAGTTTTACTTTCTACAGTGTATTTAAGGAAATTAAACTTAACAACCAAGTTTGTAATTCGTAGGTGACTATGGTGTACACCAAAAGGAGAAAAAACAAACTGGACAATATATAGAAAGAAGGATATTTTGCTTCCTAATGTGGGATGATAAATTGATTAACTCTTCAATATCATGCCTTTTGACTAGGCTCTTCCCATATATTTAAGAGAGCTTTTAACAAACAAAAATGTTAAAAATTTGGGCGAGCTTCAAACCATTTGGCATTGTTCACCTTCATTCACAGTTTAAGTTAATAGAGTTGACATAGAGTTGATAATGAAAAATCACCCTTTTAAAATCCTGAATGTCTCTCACACTATCATGGGTGAAAATGTCACATGGGAGTTCTACAAGTACAAATTTTGGAGCCAATGACAATCTCATTTTAGAAACAATTGAGAATACCCTCAGCGNGACGGCGACATCGACGGCGACAGGGACGGCGACAGGGACGGCGACGGCGACGACAGACGCAGGTGATGGCAATATGTACAGACACATCTGTGTCTGTACATAACAATGGATCAAGGTCATGTAAATAGGTCAAACAGATATCTGGGTTGTGCAGTTCCTTTAGTTATACAGATCCGTAAACACAAAATTTGAAAAGAGGAAACAACAGCATTCTGCTAAACACAAATATAACTATTAAGGCATTAATATAGCTTTGAAAATTTAGATTTTTTGCACTTTAAATTATAAATTAATTTAGTGATGCTTCATACTTTAATAATGTGCATTTTACCATTTGACATTTTAAGAATATTTCAAATATTCACTTAATTATGAAATATACTATATACAATAAAAAGTGCAGTACTACAAAGTGTATTTACAAACCATAAAAATCATGGAAAAAAGTAAATAAACACTTAATGTGCACACGGGCCATAACCTTTCCTAAGTAACTGCCATTATTGCAAATATTTATGAAAGAAAGTATAAAACTAAAACATACGGGAAGCAATATTTCTGTGATAACTATAGTAATAACAAAAATCAAACTGTAAATTATAATAATTCAATCTTTTTAATAAGAACACAACTTTAACACACAAGATTGCTTTCAAAAATGTTAATTTAATTTTTCTCAAATATATCACGAAATATTGTGAAGAACTTTCTGGAAATGCTTAAAAATCAATAATAATCAATTATCAATAATAAATACTATTTGCACACACATACAGAAATAAATGGATTATTTTATACCAAATTAAAAAATAATTAAGAAATCAGACCTCTACAGAAAAATGTTCACTGCTGACCAAAGTCAAAACTAAAGTGCAGAAAAAATATTGAAACAAGTAAGCAGAAACACACTGGACAGGCCTGTCTTGGCCTGAGGACTTACGGAGGGCCACCTGGTGTCTCAGGGTTTGGTGCAGCCCTGTGGTTGCATGCAATGAAATCATCAACATTATATTGAACACTGTAATATTAACATTCAACACTTGTATGTCAATTTCTTTCTGTAAATTACTCCATCAAAAACCCTTTTTGTTGCCTTATCAATTCCCTTTATTGCCAAAAAGTCAGTTACAACAGTCTTATTTTTCCAAAATTCAAATTGTATGATATCATTTTATTTATTTATTTAGTCAATCAATCATTTTTATTAAATGCATTAGTTAACTTTTTTTTTACTTTGAAAACTCTTGTCAACATGAGCTCCCCGTGTGGTCTCAAAGTTATGGGTAAATGCATATATCAAATATACAGCTTTTTTGCCTTATGATAACTTCTTAATCAAAATCAAAATTTTTGCAATGTCAAAAAAAGCCCTTTCTTAGGATGGTGTGCTTCAAACAACCTGCTTCACTTCCTGCTCGATTTTCACACTTACAATATGGTTGGTACATGTCAGTGCAAAGCCTTTTTTTCAATAATAGACAGCACATTAACCATAAATCCAATTTTCCTGAGTTCAATACCAGGGAAGCCCTTATATCAAAGCTATTAAAGCATTTTTTATGTCTGAAATTGAATGCTGCATCTCTCCCATTCTGAATAGATCAGCTAAACTGCATGACACCACTTTCTTCAATCAATATTCTAACTCTGGTATCAAATTGACCTCATTAACATAAATTATTGATCAAGAGCTGCCTTGCAATGCGTCTTATAGCCTCTGATCAATCAATAGCATTTCCACACAAGTATGACTCTCAAATTTCAGACACCTTATTTTCATGCATTTGATACTTTGAATTTCCAAGTTAATTATTTTCAGTTTCCATCAAAAATAATCTTATTGGCATAAACTATATTTATCTGCCATTAATTAATTTCCATCTGATCTAGTTTTACTTTCTACAGTGTATTTAAAGAAATTAAACTTAACAACCAAGTTCGTAATTCGTAGGTGACTATGGTGTACACCAAAAGGAGAAAAAACAAACTGGACAATATATATATAAAGAAGGATATTTTGCTTCCTAATGTGGGATGATAAATTGATTAACTCTTCAATATCATGCCTTTTGACTAGGCTCTTCCCACATATATAAGAGAGCCTTTAACAAACAAAAATTTTAAAAATTTGGGCGAGCTTCAAACCATTTGGCATTGTTCACCTTCATTCACAGTTTAAGTTAATAGAGTTGACATAGAGTTGATAATGAAAAATCACCCTTTTAAAACTCTGACTGTCTCACACTATCATGGGTGAAAATGCCACATGAGAGTTCTACAAGTACAACTTTTGGAGCCAATGACAATCTCATTTTAGAAACAATTGAGAATACTCACAGGANGAAACAATTGAGAATACCCTCAGCGCCTTCCTGCAGTTGGTGTGAAAATGGCTTCATATGTACGGTACCAGTATGTATGCAATATAAATATATAATGATTCCACCAGTATTTGTGAATATGTTCGACACAAATACTTCGGCACATTTAGTTTCATTTATATATACATAAATAAAACACAGTTACATATGAGTATAAAGAAAGAAAGAAAACGAAATTGTCATACTTCAGGAGCAACTTATACTTTCATTATACAATATTTCTTCCACTGTGCCACAAGTCCATCAGTTCTAAAATGACTGGGAGCCAGGCACTAGGAAGTGGAGCTCTCACTCTCCCACTGTGTATCACTTTTTTCCAAGGCCAACAACACAGTGACCTTGCATAAACTTTTAATAAACTGATTGTATTTATTTACACAATGAATCATACATGCATGCATCACATGCATAGGGTCATCATGCAATCCACTTGTAGACTGAATGGGTTACTTGAAAAGTGGGTCATTTCTTTCAGAAAGAAACTTTGTTCAACATGAAACCATTGCAAAACGATATATTGGCTGTTGAAAAAAGTCGATAAATTCGCCATTTCATTATACACGACCCTCACTTCCTGCATTTAATAATAGTAGATATATGTGGTTTTCGTGACATGACAAAATAACTGACAATTCGACTAACGGTCTGAACTATGAGCTGGGATATCTGACGGACAAATATTCAACTACCATGGCAATGTCACTTTTAAAATGCAGGCAAATCAAATGGAAGATATAAATCTTTTCGTCGTGTTGACAATATTTTGATCGATGATCGACTGACATTCGGTTGCAACGACGGACTCGGCGTCTAATTTCTACTCATAAAGTATTTTCTCGACTTAACAAATATCAACATCAGGTTGACGAGTACTTATTTAAAGTGATCCATACTTACATGTTGGAGTTATGAATGGAAATGCTGAAAGAACCCTATATTTTCTCCAACGCCACTGTTGCAAAATGGCACGGTTTTCGGATCAGCAGATGATGTCATTATCCGGGTACCTTCAAAAGGGAGCAGGCATTAGTCGATAACGTAAAATTCACAACTTTGCCTCACAAGATCTTTCTTACCAACAACATGAAAATCACACATATAAACATATTTTTGTGATTTTTTTAAATTGGTAAAAAGCATTGTTTAGAATTCTTTGTGGCTTTCGAATAATTTTCGAATGATCGATTTGACAAGACCTGGATCTCGCTTTTCATGCAGCCAAGACACGCCACGAAAATGGCCGAATACGAGCGTGTACTATGTGTGAAAAATGAAGTTTTCGTATACAGAATCCCCCCTAGGCCTTCGAATCGAGGCTACAGGTAGATACGCTATCTATAATCTTATTCTGTTCATCCTGCATTGATTTTAAATTAAACGAAGGTGTTCGTAGTGTATTTTGAGAGGAACCATTTTACCGGCCGGTGGAAAGGGGAAGTGGGTGGCACTTGTCACAAGCTTTCACCGAGCTTAGATCTCACCGATAAGATCTGGAATCACTGAGAAATTGCCAAGTTCTGTGCTTCTGCTTTTATAGTGGAATTCATAGGCCTGGGCGTGTGTTAATCTTAATTTTGTTTTGAATGTCAGTTTTTATATTTTTAAAACTATAAATTAACTTGGCTGCATTAGTTTCAATGAAACACCTAATTTGCGTCTACAGGTGTCAAAAACAATAAAAGTGTTTTCAACAAACTATTTGCAGTGTATAATGCTAATAAAAACAATGCGCTCTAGTCAAATATGGACACTCAATGTCTCATAGTGATAAACTCTGTAAACACACACACACAGAGAGAGAGAGAGAGAGAGATGAACCTATATGGATGGACAGACAGAGAGACAGACGTGTATATCTTTTCTTCTTTTTCTCAGGGCAGCAGACTGGACATTGGACAAGCCAGACTGGACAGGGAGGCTAAGGGTGACCTCTAAAGGTTCAGAACTCAATATAAAGTTGGAAGATAAAATATCAGGTATAGAATAAAGAATAAATGGGATTGTCATAAAGGGTTATTTGTACTTATATCAGTGGACTTTGGTTTGTTGTGTGTGTGTGTGAGGGAGGGAGTAAAAAGGACTTGATATACTGAGTTCTTTAGTGTGTTCATTTTAAACTGTTAAGTAAACGCCCCCTCCCCCAAAGAAAAAGGGAGAAAGAAAGAAAAAAATGTGAAAGGATTTTCACAGTTAAGAAGCTTGGTTTGAACTGACCTTAGTTAAAGTGGAAATCTGTGCCCGCCCTTCCCCCCCCCCCCCCAAAAAAAAAGTAATAATAATAATAATAATAACGCCCATAGTAACCACAAAACCCATGAATTAACCAACACACTGTACAATTATTTAGCACCAACAAAGCGATACCTAGCACCAATATTCATCCACTCTGGTAGTGCTGGTTAATTTGTGGGTTTGGTGGTTAATATGGGTGTTAGTGCTGAAAGATCTGCGGGTGGTGTTAGTAAACGCCTAATCTGTTTACAAGGCCTGAAATAGAAAGGATAAGTTGGAAGATGTTATCATGACATGTAGAATTTCAATTCTTTTGTTTTAGGAGAGCTATTTGCTAAGTGTCCAGTGGAAGCCTACCCAGGAGTGGCCGTGGAGGCAGTCATGGATTCAAGTAGATACTTTGTGTTAAGAATCCGAGATGAAAGCGGTAAGGTGACCAATGGAAATTCAAGGGCATAGGGAAGGGGAAAAAGATACTGCTTTAAACAGATTATTTTAGATAAAATTGTGCTTTTGTTATGTTGACCTGAGTATAAAGACAACAGTGTTAACCCAGCTCCATTTATTGACTGATTTTAAAACACTTTTGACAGATCCTCTTTAAAAGATGAAAACAGAAATCTCCACCTCATTGTAGTTGTATTAATTGTTTAATATTATCTAATAAATTTTATATAATATTGTTAATATTATAAATGCCAAATTTGTTAATTTTGAATATGATTTCCAAGTAAAAAGGTATTAGTTTGAGTGTTGCCTTTTCTGCAACTAAACATATTTCTTATATATTTAAAGTTATTGTTATATTGTACATTGAGAGATCTTAAAAACTGGAATACTGTTAAAGAACCCTTAAACTGTCTGTTACAGGTCGAAGTGCCTTTATTGGAATTGGCTTTACTGACAGAGGGGATTCCTTTGATTTGAATGTAGCACTACAGGATCATTTCAAGTAAGTATTATATACACCTGCATTGTGTTCACTTGTGTTATATTTGTTAACAGTTTGAGTACAACAGAACTGGTGGTTATAGAAGTATGTTGGAAACAAGATGAGGTGTATTGATTTGATTGCATTCAGCGAGAGTCCCTGCGCAGATGGAGCGATATTCGTGGAAGAATAGTTTCATTAAGACTCAAAGCAGAAATTAATGAAAAAATTTACAAAATTTGATTTGCCGGTCTCTAATTTTACTGGCATTCAATTCGGTTGGGTTTAAATAACATATTGTGCAACCTGTGAAATGCATGGCAAATTAAAGCAAATATGGCTCCCTTTTTGTCACTGTTTTTGCTTAGAAAATTGGTAAACATTAAATCATGTAAACTCTGTGATCACTCTAGGGGAATAAAACAGGAGCAGGAAGCTGAGGCCGCGACGAAGGAGATGGCGCTGGACAACACTCCTAAACTGGATCTTGGATTTAAGGAAGGACAGACAATAACCCTCAATATAGGTGTAAGAAGGGGCTTATTTTATTTATTTATCTAATATTTATTTGTTTACTTATGTATTTACCTATTTACTTACTCATTCATTCATGCATACATTCATTCATTAACTGAATCACTCGCTCACATACCCATTCACCCAACCACCTGAAATGGACTTGTTAATGTTTCCATTGAAAATGATAAAAAAAAGTAATGTCTTTGGGCATTTGCACTAAATTCATATATCATATCATATCATATCATATCATATCATATCATATCTCTGTAATAAAAGTTTACAGCCAATAGTCTGAAATAGACACTCAACATTTCAGAAGGGAAAAAGTAAAGCCCGGCCAAAACCCCAGGGATTGCAAGGTGGAGGTGGCATAGGACTCTTACCTCCTCCACCAGGTGGTGCTAGGATACCACCGCCAAACGCTGCTCCTTCACAAAATACAAATATGTCCTCAATGAACTTTAGCAATCCAGCGCCTCAGAGGGCGCAACAGCCCAGTAGCAATATTGATTTGTTAGGGGACCTGGTGGACCCATTCCAGTCCCAACCCCAGCAGAAAGCCAACCAGTCCAGTGCTCAGGATTTGTGGGGGGACTTCACCAGTGCAAGGTACTAAAATATTATTTATTGACATATTCTTAATGCTTCAACCAAAATAATAACAAAGCTTTCATAAGAGGATCAATTACGGCTTTTATTGCCGTTTATATTTTTACCAGTAGCCGCTATCGTGAAAAACTGCCCATAAATGAGAGACCTTCATTCAGATGTGTTTTATTTATTGCTCTATTTTATATTATTTATTTATTTATCTCATTTTACTTTATAAGTTACTTTATTTTCATATAATTGTGTTTGCTAAGTTCTTCCTTTTTTTCTGCCAGACATTTTTTTAATATATAAAACAAAATAATTTTAGTTTCATTTACATGATAATAGTTGTCATAAACTTCAGATGATTTGTTACATCAGGCTTTCCTTTTTCAGCTCAAATAATGACCCCTGGGAGCAATTTTAGACCAAGACAGAGAAAGAGTTATTATGTTATGAATTAAAACATCTTCCAAAGGAAGTCCTAGAAAAGAAGCGAGAACGTAAAAGATAATTTTCATGAGTTTCAGAAAAAACTCGACAAAGCAAAAAAAAAAAAGCAGTGGGAGATATCTGGACTGAACTGCATACATGGCTGTCAACATGTCAACTTCTTTAAGTCGTGTTTTCAGTGGGGTCCATTTTATTGGGTTTGACTCCGCTAATCAGGTGCTTGCATTACGATTAGCTCACCGTGATAACAAGCCAATATGGTTTCAGTTTTAAGTCAGTTATGATGGCTGTGGGCAGGACAACAGAGGGATAAGATTTCCACCCCACTGGGAGATAGTTGTAGTCAAAAGGCCTGGGGCTTGTTTCATGAAAAGTGCTTCACCCCCCCAAAAATGGTCTAAACTTGTAGCTCAAAACTGAAGTCTTCTTTAATTCAGGATGCATCTTATGTTGTTCACTTTAAATAATAAGTGTTAGTTGAAAACATTAGCTATGTCTTACTTTTCATATAATAGACACAATATGTCATGTAATAGTCCATAAGTACTACTGATTTATCATATATCAGTGAAGGCTTAAATTTTGGTCTTAAAGTATAGACCAGTTTTTGGCCTAAAATTCTTTTGTGAAACAGATCCCTGCTGATGTGGGTCATAACAAGAAAGAACAGCCCAACTTTTCTGGAAACACGGCTTTGGACCTTTTTAAAGGTTTTTGGCAACTGGATGTAAATCAAGAGGAGAGAAACAACAATAAAACTAAAAAATGTACTCTTAAAGAAGTAAGGTTTGAAAGTTCAAAGAGGAAAAAAGTGAAAATGAAAAGGACCTAAGTGTCTGAGCTATGTAGTTTCTGTGGTAGTAAATAGGTGGAGCGACTGTGATACATGGATAGTCCATTTTTCACTTGTAGGTGTCACTTCAAATCATATATAAAGAATTAAATGAAATTGATGTCAGTTAGTAATAAAGTAAGCAAGATGTGAAATATTGATATGTAAAAATGTGATCATGTGGGTCGAATACTATTTCAAGGTGAGAAGATTTTGTAAAAGATATTTTTCACATTGGAGAACAAAAACTTTTTGCTTTGAAATGATACATGTGTAAGTGATGTGTTGTTCATCCTATGTAATGTTAGCATTGTAGTCCACTAAAAAGTTGATATGTGTTGTTGGAGGGGGGGGGGGGTGAAGTCAAATAGGAGAATTGCTCATAATTTTCAAAATCAGAAATTCCAGTGTTACTTTTCCAAGACAGAGTCCTTTTTTATCACCAAAACGTTCCTTTTTGATGTAAAAAGTGACTAATTTTATAAGCTATCCATTTTAAAGTTATTACAAAAATATTATTTAAAAATAAATCAAATGATCCATTTTGTTCATATGGAGTGAGTAAAATCTGTTTTCAGAATACAAGTGTTTATTATTTGTTTTCACATTGGGCTATATGTATGTAATACTAGAGTTCATATCTGAATTGTTCAAACTTCTCACTTACTGTAGTAGTTTGTTTCATGGCTAAAGGGTTAACCTTTGTCATTTTTATGGAAAATTACATTATAAATGTACTGCAGTAACAGGGAAAAAAATAAAAATCCCCAAAAAATTAAGAAAACAATGAGCATTCAAGTTGTATTCATGGATTTTTAAGAAAATGGTAGGATGCCATATTGTTATAATAAAACTTTTTAGGTACTTAGATGATAGATCGAACTTGCAGTTGATGATGTTTTAGTTCTATATAATTATGTTTTCTTTTGGCAATTGGAATTAGTTATTAAGCTTTCCTTGTGTCAGGGATTTCAATTTATTTTTATTTTTGAAGCACATTGACATATTATAATGAGACTTCCTTAGAGAAAAGGATGATCAGGTTAAATAGGATGTATATAGTAATATATGAATAAATGTGTTATAACATAATTATATAAAAGCAATATATGTATAAATATGTATTATGAATAGCAAGGAGTTTTCAAACCAAAGCTCTGAGTGTGCTAGCTATAGGTGTTAGAAGTTAGGCATTTGAAATACTGTCTTTTTTCTAATTAGAGACAGCTTTTACCTTACTTGTGAAGCAAGGACATAGTGATAATGAAATAAGATTGACATTTTAGCAAAAGTCCATTGTTTTGATTGTTTAGTTTGGAGGCATAAGGGGCCAATGGAAGGCGGCGAATATTCCATGATTCTGGCCGTATTTCATAGGATGCTTTTCCCTATAAGGCCTGGGTCAACTTAACCATTTTTTTTCTGGATAATATCCATAAACATTTCAGTTCATTTTCTGTCATTATTATTATTATATGAAGGCTTATGTTTCAAGCATGGTAAATGTAAGTCATTCAATATCTGTTGTTCAGAAAATGTCCCTTAGTTTCTTTAAAAGACTTTGCCTTAAAACAGAATTTTACTGTCAAGGTTTTTTCTCTAAGACTTGTAATGATGGTGCAGCAGTTTTTCAATAAGTGAATTGTGCATACTTATGGTGATCTTTGTTGGATTTTTACATTCTTTTCATTCATTTAAGTCTTGTTATTTGATAACAAGTTGTAACGGGAGATATCTTTCTCTACCAGAGCTGTGAATAGATTATTTATGCAACTTGGTTTATTTCCAATGTGGTGATAGATGGTTGTCCATGTATGAAATTGAATATCGTCATGTCTTACTATGTTGATTTTCTATACTGAAAATAAAGTTAATACCCTCCCCACCCTAATATGTTATGAAATTGTCTTCTCCAACCCAAAAATATAATTATATTAACGATAATAAATGAGTAGATAAATGGACTATTTAAATGTCATTTCAAAGTTTGTCATTCAATGAAGAAAAGAAAAATTGCATTATCATTTTACCTGTTGGTGTCACTCGATAGTCTCAGTAAATTGAAATTGTATTAATTAATATTTACTGAGGTTAAAATCTATAAAATTGGAACATCACATAGCAATTCAAGCAGTACGTAAGCTCTAGGAATCATTCATATTATTATAAGTTTAATAATGATGAACAGCACTTTATATTTTAAAGTTAAATGGGGTCATACCAATTCGACTCCTCTCTTTCCTGGTGACCCAATGAGACACTAACCTACTCTTTGGCAACAGCTACTGCTTTTAGTCTGTTACAAAATTATTGTATTCTATATAGTTTAATTTTGTGTGCTATTGAAGAGGACCCCTGATACCAGGGAGTATAATGAAACAATTAGGAAAGCATATCGTATTTGTATAGACCACACTTGATGATCTTTCTGTATAAATATTTAAGCCTATCTAGTCATCAGGAAATTTAGAAGTAAACAACGACGGTTGATATAGCTATTGCAAAATCTGACGAACGTAGGGAAAAACCATGCTACCCGTACAACTTGCTTGTTTGCTGTTTTCAATAAGGTCACGTACAGAGTTATGTGGTGAATTTTGTTCATACGCGTAATGCTGGTTCTTTAAAACTGTTACATGAGAGGGTCTTTGTGTAACTTCTAACCTTTCACGCATTCAACAGACAGAATTAATTACTATTTTCAAGGTCTTTTAAATTGTTAAATAATATCCTGAATGAACTAACGCGTTTTCCTTTCTGTCTTTAAACGTACGTCTTCAGATTTCTCACATTTGGATTTGTGACAAATTTTCGGTTTGGAACAAAACTTAAAGAAAAAAAAAATGTATCCATTTGTCTGAAATTCTTTCATATTCAATGTAAAGGACATAGGTGAAAATTCTGCTATAGGGCATTTTAGATAATGATTATGACAAAACGTTGCCAGTAAGCAAAATGATAGATTTACAAAAAACAAATACATAAATAAATCAAACAAAAAATTGCGTCAGTTCTTGTCCATTATCTTAAGTGACTAATTAACCGCCTTTACTACGTCTTGATTTCGACTCCATTTTACTATAAGTTCACAATTCTTATGCCCCTTAACAGACTCATCTTACTTATATTTTTGACCCTTTTGGCGTTGGAGCAAAAATCAATGGAAAAGTATACAAATATAATCGTGTACCCCCTCCAAATCAATCACTGTAGAGGGCAAAGGTGAAGTAATAATGGCTTTGGGCAAAACTCAACAAGTTAGGAATAAAAGAAGGAATATCATGAAAGATGACAAAAATCCATATCATCTGCTTAAAACGACTTCAATGTCTGTATAACATAAGATGGAACGCTGATGAAAACTATTTGTCCATCTTTAATTTCAATGAAATTCATTTGGAATTCATAATATCTGAATATTTAGGGGGTGGGGCCCGTTCGCTGACAATTTTTATATATTAATGCATATTAAACCAGTGAGATAACAATAACTCAGCGACCGTAGCAACCGTAGCCACAAAAAACACTAGCAGCATCATCTAAATCGAGGAACTCACGCTTGTCAATACCGCCATTTTTGTTAGTGTCAATTTGTTCAAACGACAGACCAGGCTCGGTCGCGGGGACTCTGAAAACATCGAAGAATTTCGTCAGTTCTTTTTTGTCCATTTTCTCGTTGAAATCAGTGTCAAGTATATGAAATATTGCTCTGACAAAAATTCTATGTTGCCGACGTTTTCTAGGTGTAAGGTGTTCTACTGCGTTCCTCGGATTTATTTTGACCGACTCAGGATAGTTATTTCCTTCGTTGGACCTGAAATCTAGCCAAGCTTCATTCATGATATCTTCTAGTTCAGATTGTCTCTCGGTGTCTAAGTGGCGTTTTGCTCTCTGGATTACCAAGTCGATGTACTCTCGTCTTTCAAGTGTGTCATCTTGATTAACGTCCAAGTACCGGTAGAAATGACGCTTGTGATCCTAAAATGAAACCCAGATAAAGGACTGAGAGAAACAACGTGTCTTAAGGTTTGAGAGGACCTTAAACATGTACCGCCTATGTTCTCGGTCTAACCTTGAAGATAACTGAAATTATGAAATATGAAACATAAATATTGAAAGAAAATAATAGAGGGCCTAACCATCAAGTTCTGCATAAAGTTCCAAATGTTGTGATTTTCACAAATTTTATACATGTATATTAATCTTCATAGCCTAATTATAATATACAATATACTGCGTTTGAAAATGTACCACCAAGGGCATTTTTTAGGTCTAAGTTCCCAATAATTAAAAACGATAAATAACCTCAAATGAAAGTGTCTTATCTCTGCATTTCCTTTTGAAATGCCATTGTTCTCAACGAAAAAACAACTCATTTAAAACCAAGTCTTTTAATAGGATTTGATAGAAAACATCGAATCCAAGTGCACGACACGTTGACGATAATTGTTGAGATGGAGCAAATCCTTTTTTCTCGAGGAAAATTCGATTTGGCTGGAAAACCCCATATAGAATACCTTTATGCATACACTGGGCCTATATAAACGGGGTGTAGGGAGTGCGTTTTTAATGCCCAGTGTAAAGGCTCAGTGTGTTCATTGGATAATGGTAACCTCCACGTACAATATCAGCATAAACATCCCAAAAGGTAGAGTGGCCAACAACCATCGTATACAAATGCGGTAGTATGATAAAGGGGTTTGGGCAGGTCGAAAACGACCACAGAAATCTTCTCAAAAATGTATCCATTGGGAAACAACCAGCACTTTACAAAATTCAAATATCAGTACTTACATGTTTATACCCCAAAGACCTTTCTTCCACACCTCGGCTGCTACTAACTGGTGAGAGAAGGGCAACTCCGATGAGACCCACAATGAAACAAACGACCATGGAACCAGACATTTTGCAAGTCTTTGTGAGGACTTCACTAAATGATAACATATAAGACTCTCATGTATAAGCCTCTAGTCAATCGACACGAAGGAATATAAAGGTAAACAACGACGCTAGAGATATCTTTTTACAAAATATGACGAACAAAATGAAATAGATGTTGCTGCATACCCACACAAATAGCCAACTTGTTTACATACTGTTTTCTATACATACAGACCAAAGTCATGGGTTTTGTACATTGCCGGTTTATTGAAAGCATTACATATGCAGGTATTTTTAAATTCTAACTTCACTTTTTTGAGGACAAATGTGATTCCTAAAGTCCTTTATTAGTCAAAAACTTGTCACCCCTCTTTCATTAAATGTGCGAACTTATTTGCATCGAAGTTTTGCGTATTTTAGCATATTTTGATAATAAAAAGTGACTCAGAACCGGTTTGTTCTTCTCTTTGTTTCGACTCCGTTGTTGCTAAAATTAACAAATTGCGTGTTAAGCTTCTTAAGAGATTCCTCACAAATGAAACAGCAATCAAAGTATACAATGTGCTCAATCGTCTAAAAATGTCCCCTCCCCTCCAACCCTCTAAGGGCAAAGGAGTTTGGCAAAAAAAAATTATCATCCTTACATTATTATTATTATTATCTAAAATAATTCAGTTTGTGTCGGCCGTGCCTGTAGCAAAGCACCTAATATAGAGGAGGTCGGTAAAAACTTCGATTTGAATTTTGAAATTCAAATCTTTTCATAACAAAACCCAATAATCCAATAAACCGAAGGTAAAATAACGAAAAGTGCTCTGATAAATTTTGTTTAATGTGATCATGCTGGTTCTGTACAAGTGTTACATAAGGGGGTGTTTGTGTAAATTCTAACCTTTCACGCATTCAACAGACAATTAAATACCATTTTCAAGGTCTTTTAAATTGTTAAATAATTGACTAAATGAACTAACTCATTTTCCTTTCTGTCTTTAAACGCACGCCTCCAGATTTCTTACATTTGGATTTGTGACAAATTTTCGGGAAAAGAGGGAAAAGGTGAAGTAATAATGGCTTTGGGCAAAACTCAACAAGTTAAGAATAAAAGAAGGAATATCATGAAAGATGACAAAAATCCATATCATCTGCTTAAAACGACTTTATTTTGGAGTCTTTTCTGTATAAGATACAGGTAAGATGGTTCGTTGATGAATATATTTGTCCATCATTAATTTCATTGAAATTCATTGGGAATTCATAATATCTGAATATTTAGGTTGTGGGGCCCGTTTGCTTACTATTTACATGTATTTGAATATATCAAACCAGTGCGGTAACCGCCGCAACCAAGAAAACTTGCATCATCAGCCAATTCGAGGAACTCGCCCTTGTCGACACCACCATTTTTGTTAGTGTCAATTTGTTCAAATGACAGCCCCAGCTTGGCCGCGGGGACTCTGAAAACATCGAAGAATTGCGTCAGTTCTTGGTTGTCCATTTTCTCGGTGAAATCAGTGTCAAATATATAAAATATTGCTGTTATAAAAATTCTATGTTGCCGACATTTTCTTGGTGTAAGGTATTCTTCTGTATCCCCCGGGTTTAGTTTGACCGACTCAGGATAGTTATTTCCTTCGTTGGACCAGAAATCTTGCCACGCTTCAGTCATGATATCTTCTAGTTCAGATTGTCTCTCAGTGTCTAAGTGGCGTTTTGCTCTCTGGATAACCAAGTCGATATACTCTTTTCTTTCAAGTATGTCATTTTGATTAACGTCCAAGTATCGGTAGAAATGAGGCTTGTGACCCTAAAATGAAACCCAGGTAAAGGACTAAGAGAAACAACGTGTCTTAAGGTTTGACAACGAACATTAAACATGAACCGACTATGTTCTCGGTCTAAACTCAAAGAAAACTGAAAATATGAAATCTGAAACATAAGTATTGAAAGAAAATAACCATGTAATTTATGCATAAAGTTTCCGACCACAGAAATTTCCTCAAAAATGTATCCATTCGGAAACAACCAGCACTTTTCAAAATTGAAAGTAAAATTGATCAGTGCCCCTTACTTTATCAGTACTTACATGTATAAGCCCCCGAGATATTTCTTCCACACCTTGGCTGCTACTAACTGGTGAGAGAAGGGCAACTCCGATAAGACCCACAATGAAACAAACGACTGTGGAACCAGACATTTTGCAAGTCTTTGTGAGGACTTCACTAAATGATTACACATAAGACTCTTATGTATAAGCCTCTAGCCAATCGACATGAAGGAATATAAACGTAAACAACGACGCTGAGATACCTTTTTTCAAAATATGACGAACAAAATGAAAAAGATGTTGCTGTATGCCCGCACAATGAGCCAACTAGTTTACATGCTGTTTTCTTTACATACAGACTAAAGTGATGGGTTTTGTACAATGCAATTATGACGGTTTATTGTATGCATTACATATACAGGTGCTTGAAAATTCTAACCCTTTACGTGTTCCGCAAAAGAGATATCATTGCTAAGCTCAGAGTTGCTGAACTGTTTAGCTGAGTTAGTAAAATGAGAGATGAATAAATAAACAAATTAATAAATACATAAATAAGTAAACCAAATAATTTTGTCAGTTCTTGGTTGCCCATTTTCTTAAGTGACTATTAACCGCGTTTATTATCTCTAGAGTTTTACTGAGTTTACAATTTTTGTGACCCTTAACAGACTCATCATAGTTATATTTCTAACCCTGGAACAAAAATCAATGTAAAAATCGGCTAAAAAAACTTTTCCCCTCCATATCATCTACTGAAGAGGGCATAGGTGAAGTAATAATGGTTTGGGGCAAAACTCAACAAGTTAGGAATAAAAGAAGGAATATCATGAAAGATGACAAAGGTCCATATCATCTGCTTAAAACAACTTTATTTTGAAATTTGTCTGCATAAGATAAGATGGAAGGTTTATGAAAACTATTTGTGCATCATAAATTTCAATGAAATTCATTTGGAATTCATAATATCTGAATATTTAGGGGGGTGGGGTCCGTTCGCTGACGATTTTTATATATTAACGTATATCAAACCGGGAAAGTATTGATAACTCAGCTACCACCGCAACCAAGAAAACTTGCATCATCAGCCAAATCAAGGAACTCACCCTTGTCAATACCGCCATTTTTGTTAGTGTCAATTTGTTCAAATGACAGACCAAGCTTGGCCGCGGGGACTCTGAAAACATCAAAGAACTGCGTCAGTTCTTGGTTGTCCATTTTCTCGTTGAAATCGGTGTCAAATATATTATATATTGCTCTGATGAAAATTCTATGTTGTCTTCGTTTTCTAGGCGTAAGATTATCTGCTGTATCCCCTGGGTTGATTTTGACCGACTCAGGATAGCTATGTCCTTCGTTGGACCAGAAATCCAGCCAAGCTTCATTCATGATATCGTCTAGTTCAGATTGTCTCTCGGTGTCTAAGTGGCGTTTTGCTCTCTGGATTATCAACTCGATGTACTCTCGTCTTTCCAGTATGTCATTTTGATCAACGTCCAGGTACCTGACAAAATGGCCCCTGTGGCCCTGTAAGGAAGATCAGGTAAATGACTTAGAGAATCAATTAGTATTCAGGTTGGACAATTTTACTTGTTAAAGCTTTGTATAAATGCATTAATTTCTCCATAAAACTCCTTTGTTTGCCTGAACACACTTTGAACAAAGCACAGTTTAGTATATTTCCAGTACTTAACATATATAATACATGATTTTTCACAGAATCTTTCCACAAAAAATGTTGTATAACTGTAACTTACACGCCCAAACGATCCATTTCCTAATTCATATTACCCGTAAGTCGGTGGAATACGCAACTGGCCGTTTGATGTGTAGAAAGCACGGTCACTGAATTTTCCACAATTTCCCGATGCAAATCAGCCAACATTTTACAAATTAACATATTGAGAAAACAACCAGTGAAGGGATGTGCCTCTTACGTACCTCACCAGTCTTTATAAACGTCGACGATTTATCTTTGGCATCGTGAGCGCCAGGTTTGTAACCCAGTGTTAAGTTACAGTCCACACTGAGGAGTGCAACAAAGGCGAACCACACTAGCGAACCGATCATGCTGCAACTTGAGGTAATGAACTGGCCACGCTGTCTATTGGTATATATCGAACTATTTCACAAAATGTCACGGGAATCGCGGAAACAAACCACCAGCCTATCAACGGAATTGACAAAAAGTGCCCACATCTCTCCAACATTTTATTGCCATGGCCCATCAAGAAAGTTCTTAAGAAGGGTAAGTTTTACCTAAAACGCCTACAACAAAAATATAATACCTATCGAAACATAATGATATAAATTATTGCTGCCTGCATAAAGCAACGCTCGACGAAACTAGACACACGTTTTGTTTCAGAAACATTGGCACTGATATCCGGTCTTTTATTATCCGTATTGTATTCAGGTTCGAAGAGCAATTACACACACACACACACACAGATTTAAAAATGGACCGTTTTCATATCTCATCATGGAGAGGTGACATAAAAACTTCTTTATCGGTGGTATGATCACCTATGATACTGCCAGCATAGGAAATGTTATACCGGTATACCGGTAAATGTGGTTTGCTGTGGAAAACATAACACAAAACTGTCCCCTAAGAGTGCATTCCCATAGATTTTAGATCGATCTATCCCCGTGGGGAGTCTCACTAAGTTACTGTCAGGTAATCCGGCTTAAATGTCCGTCCCGCCTATTACAAGCTGTAAGGGGGTAATTAACTTTCGTGCCCGCTCGGCTGACAGCTATTTAGCGTGAACCCCAAGGGAGTTAGGTCGATCTAGTTGGATCGATCTAATCTCTGGGAATGGGGTCTTAGTTATCTCTTGTAATTTAGCAGAAAAATCGATCCCTCGACGAACGACCATATGTCTCAATAAAGTTTTGCTAAATAGTGTGCCTTTCATGCTGCACGAAATTCTATGACATTCATATACTTGTTTTAGTCAGGTGGCAATGGATTTATGAGACGTCATATATGCAACAGTGAAACTAATGCATTTTTGCGATCATAATAACAGATTTACACGCCTCTTCCTTGTTTCCAAAAATAAATAAATAAATAAATAAATAAATAAAAATAAAAACCGCATAATCACCAGATTTTCTGTATTCAGCATCACCATCTTACGGAGCTTTGTTACTATCATATTAACTTTTTTTATTTTCATTTAAGTTTTATTTTATGGAATTTTCACCGCGGTGAAAATTATTTCTACCATCTGGTTGCATTCAGCTAGAGGCGCTGTGAAGAGCCTGCGCAGTAGCCATTGTGATCGATTCATTGAAAACGCAACCTTACTAAGCTACTTATGAAAAATAGTCTACTCTGATAAATGGTAATTTGTAGTGATATATCTCTGTCACTCCGTTTTAGGTTCAATAATTTAGTCCGACAATGTTCATTTTGTGCCCCTTGACGCGTTCATCATATTTAGGCACACGGCCCCTTTTCGCTTTCAGGCAAATAATAATAATAATAGTAATAATAAAAAGAAAGGTGCTCCATTGATTCAAAACTACTCTTACTCAGCAAAGAATTTTATAAAGAGGAGGCCGGTAAAAAAAACTCTGATTTGAAATTTAAAATTCAAATCTTTTGATAAAAACCCACTAAACCAACAAAAGAACGGGAAAAAAACGAGGAACGGGTGAACTGCACAGAAAGAAATGACAGAAAATGGATTACATCTTTTTTATCCATAGACTTTATTTTGAAGTGATTTCTGTAGAAGTTAAGATAGATCAGCAAGTTTACAAAACCTTCTATAGCATGTGCCTTTGTTGATCGATAACGATACTTAAAGAACGCCGCCACGCCTGCCGCACCCCAGAAAACTGGCATAATCCGCCAGTTCAAGAAACTCGCTCTTGTCAATCCCGCCGTTTTGGTTTGTGTCAATGTGGTCAAAGGACAGACCAAGTTCAGCCACCGGGACTTGGAAAACTTCAAAGAAACGCACCAGCTCTTGGTTGTCCAACTTCTCGTCTGCGTCAGAGTCAAAAATAACGAAAAGCGCTCTGATGAAAATTCTATGTTGCCGACGTTTTCTAGGTGTAAGGTGTTCTTCTGTATCGCCCGGGTTTAGTTTGACCGACTCAGGAAAGCTATTTCCTTCGTTGGACAAGAAATCCAACCAAGCTTCATTCATGATATCGTCTAGTTCAGATTGTCTCTCGGCGTCTAAGTGGAGTTTTGCTCTCTGGATTACAAAGTCGATGTACTCTTTTCTTTCCAGTATGCCATCTTGATTAACGTCCAGGTATCGGTAAAAATGGCGTTTGTCACCCTGAAAAGAAAACCAGTCAAAAGACCTACGGAAATAGTAAATCACTGTTCCCTTGGAATAATGGTAGGCCTACCCTTCACGTGGAATATCAGAATAAACAGGAAAAAAACTGTTAATGTCTATTGCTTACAAAAGATGAAGTAAAGGGGTTTAGGTGAGTTGATACCTTTTTTTTTTCAATCCGACTAGAACATCACTTTTTAAATTTGCATATTGGCGGAACTACAACTGAAGAGATGTTTCTCTCACCTTATCATCCTTTGTGAACTGCGCAGACCTTTCTTCCACATTTTGAGCTCCAAGATTGTTCCTGACTGTTGAAAAACAGCCGACTCTGATGACTTCAACAAAAACTAACACGACTAGAAATCTCATCATGTAGCAGGGTTCAGTGAACAACATGAGCTGATGAACCAGTCACATATCATGTTGGGATATATATAGGCCAATCTCACAGATAATCACGGGATTCGCGGAAGCCAGCCACCAGCATTACGACCACATACTATAGACCCCATTCCCAGAGATTAGATCGATCCAACTAGCTCGACCTAACTCCCTGGGGGTTCACACTAAATAGCTGTCAGCCGAGCGGGTACGAAAGTTAATTACCCCCTTACAGCTTGTAGTAGGCGGGACGGACATTTAAGCCGGATTATCTGACAGTAATCTAGATCGATCTAAAGTCTATGGGAATACGCCCATAAACACTTCGTAGCTTTGAAATGAAATATTTAATATTGTTAAATATTGTTTTTTGAAAATGCTGTGATGCGTTTGTCCTGCTGTAAAACTCTCCTTCGTGGTCTTCTCGCGTACCTCTTTAAAAGGATTAAATGCAGATCGTCAAGAAAGGCTTACAGTAACCCCACCGTAGGATCCCTTTTTACCTAAAACACCTACAACATAATTTATTATGGTTTCCAAAATAATGATATCAATAATTAATTAGTGCCTGCATAAAGTTGGACACAACTAGACACTTGTTTTGTAACAGAAACATTTGTACCGAAGATCGTTTTTTTTTTCATGTGTAATATGCCTGGATTTTGACAGCAATATTTAGATTTACGAAATGGTGGCCCTTTATAAAGTCCTACATCTTGCAAATAGCTTTCGCTTTTTCTTTTAAATATTTAAAGACTGGCTCACCATGTATGATAGAATTTCACATCAAGGCTTCTCAGGATTCAAAATTTGGCACTTATTATTTCAAACTATCAACCTAAAAGACTTAAGTTGTGCGTAGGGAACGACAAGATACGCGTAACTGTTTATCTAGAGAAAAAATCATTTTATTACTGACCAAAACCAAAATCAAAGCATTTATCTGGATTCGTGCGTGACAGAATCATTTCAATGACTTTTCGTTATATACGTGTTGATAGACTGGCTTCCCATACCTAGATCGTTCTAACAGGATCAGTCTATCTCCACGGGGTTTCTCGCTAAATTGCTTTCAGCTTAAGTGGCTTAGATGTCTGGGACGCCTACTAAAGCTGCTAAATGATAGCTAATTGCCCCCTATTAGCTTCAGTAGGCGTGACAGACATCTAAGCCGCTTAAGTTAATTGCAATTAATCGAGAATCCCCTTGGAGATAGTTCGATCCAAAGTTAGTGCGATAGGGTCTGGGAATGGTCTCATACACACGCCTGCGTCTCCATGAAAATAATTTACGTGTAGATAATAATGTGCTACTCCCACACACCCCTAGTAGACAGCAAGTTAAGTTGAGTACAAGATTGCCATTGAGATTTTATGTTACATGGACAGTCTGTGGTTAGAGAGTGCTGGTTGCCTTATTTCTGAATAAATGATACCGTGATAACCTGTTGTTGAAAAATAGCCGACTTTGATAGTAGTAATTAGTAGAAATTAATGTCAGTAATAGTGAATTGAACCACCTAGCTGGCGAAGCATCCAATATCTCGTCATTTTATAACCTCATAGTTTGGATATTTTAATTTCAAATGTTGAAAATATCTTTCTCGTTTTTTTTCAGAGATACAAACTTTGCAAATGTACTTATTTTCTATGTTTACACGTTGAAAGCCCGGATTGCTTCCAACACCCCAGAAAACTTGCATAATCCGCCAGTTCAAGAAACTCGCTCTTGTCAATCGCGCCGTTTTGGTTTGTGTCAATGTGGTCAAAGGACAGACCAAGTTCAGCCGCCGGGACTTGGAAAACTTCAAAGAAACGCACCAGCTCTTGGTTGTCCAACTTCTCGTCTGCGTCAGAGTCAAAAATAACGAAAAGGGCTCTTATGAAAATTCTATGTTGCCGACGTCTTCTAGGTGTAAGGTGTTCTTCTGTATCGCCCGGGTTTAGTTTGACCGACTCAGGATAGTTATCTCCTTCGTTGGACAAGAAATCCAGCCAAGCTTCATTCATGATATCGTCTAGTTCAGATTGTCTCTCGGCGTCTAAGTGGCGTTTTGCTCTCTGGATTACCAAGTCGATATACTCTCTTCTTTCCAGTATGCCATTTTGATTAACGTCAAGGTATCGGTAAAAATGGCGTTTGTCACCCTGACAAGAAAACCAACCAAAGAACTATTGAATCAACGTTCGCTTGGAGTAATGGTAGCCTTCACGTAGGATATCAAAATAAATAGGCAAATACTGCATACAAAAGATGTAGTAAATGGATTTGGAGTTGATATCTTTTTTTTTATTCGACAGGAACATCACTTTCTAAATTTGCATATGGGCGGAACTACAACTGAAGAGATGATTCTCTCACCTTATCATCCTTTGTGAACTGCGCAGACCTTTCTTCCACATTTTGAGCTCCAAGATTGTTCCTGACTGTTGAAAAACAGCCGACTCTGATGACTCCAACAAAAACTAACACGACTAGAAATCTCATCATGTAGCAGGGTTCAGTGAACAACATGAGCTTATGAACCAGTCACATATCATTTTGGAATATATATACCTCCGGTAGGTCTATTTCAATACTAGTCAAGGGATTAGGGCTTACGCAATCTCATTTTGCGTTTGTTTGTGATCTGACCCGCATCATCTTTTGGTTGTCTTAATTTCAGCTGTTGAAAATATCTTTCTCATTTTTTTCAAAGATATAAATATTAGAAATGAGCTTATTTTTTATGTGTACGTGGACCCCTCTAACACTCAAGAAAACTTGCGCACAATCCCCCAAACCGAGAAACACGAAGAACCCAACAAAGAAACACAACTAAGAGACTAGACATGCTGCAGGTGCTTCAATTTAATGGTCGTATTTTCTGCGTGGATATATAAGCTTATCCTACCAATAGTCACGAGCGAACATAAAGGTAAACATCAAAGGCATCCACTCGTTTGAAGAGGTTCTAGCAAAATCTGGCGAACATCTAAAAATATTGTTCAAAGACGACGGAGATTGCGCCAACTACCGCCATAAATACTCTCCGTGTGCTAGCTGGTGTAAAGAAGCACAAAATTAAGTGAGTTTAAATCAGATAAAGATTTATTCAGCCAATTTATATATATAAAATATACAATAATATGGAAATAAAATGTTCTGAAAAGGCGCCGTTGTGCTTAAAACTTAAGAAGTAGTTTATTGCAGCATTACTGGTGCTATCTTTCAGGACATATAGTCATTAACAGGACACCAAGAACTGGTCATTATCTCAAAAAGCATTTTTCTCTCAAAAAATAAATAAAATCAATAAATTTAGCACCATATTCTTTATTTTAACAATGATGTTTCTGATTTTCCGACATAATTGTCTTAGATTAGTCATGTATTTTGTTGTCAGAAATGTTTACCCTTGCTATGGAACTATTTCAGTTGTAATCAAATCATAGCACTGCAGTGCAAATATTCACTAACATTTCTGTATTACTGTCGGTATTAGTATTCCAATGTGGATCTGGGGTGGGGGGCACAGTGATCTCCCCAGTTCCTCTGTACACACAAACATTAAAAAAAAAAAAAAAAAAAAAAAAAAAAAAAAAAAAAAAAAAAAAAAAAAAAAAAAAAAACGGGAAAAATTTGCGTCTCTGATCAGCACATCACATTTAAATAGTCTTTGTCAATTAGAAAATATTTACAAAATGAGCAAAAATCTTTTTTTTTTTAACATTGTCCCTTTCACCCCCCACCCCCCAAAAAAAATCCTGGATCCCCTGCTTTTTGTATCACAATATGCAGATTATTCAAGTACTGCTGTCGTAACTTGTGTGTTCACTCCACATTTTCCTTTTCCACGAAGAATTCTAAAATATCCTTTCTCTCCCCATTTTGGTCCCCAGGAGTTTTTCACAAGCCAGTAATCCTCTGTCTCAAACCAGCCCTTGTGAGTGCCAAATCCAACCAGCAACACCGCTGAAATGAAATAAACATATTATTATATAAATTTATCATGGGTTATTTTAATCACTTTTTCTACAGTAAATTCACATGTGACTGGCAGGTATAAGATGTATGAAAATTCAGAAGTCAGATTTTCAAGTTTACATTGACAGGTATCCATTTTTTTCTGTTGGAAGGTGGTCAAAATTGGAGGATGGATCAACAAAGATAATTTGGGAGACTGTCAGAAAATAGCTGTGGATCCACCCCTGGAAATGTGATAACAAAGCAACCTACGTTGGCACGGAAACTCTGAATAAGATTGGACTTACCATGATCAAGATTTTCCGGGCTACAGAAAATAGGATTAAAGACGCCAGAGTGGTAAAACTGCAGCATTTCTGCATTAAGAGCTATGGAAAGGGGTCCTACAGACATCAAGGCTTCAGCTATGATAGTTTCATTCTGGAATGAAAGATACGAGAAGTGTTTACTTCACTGAAAAAAAAATTATTAGACCTGAATAAATCATGCAATATTCATACAAATAATTTATCTTTATATTTGAAGTAAAGCAAACATCCGATTCAAATATACCCCCCGCTTCCTGAGAATATATATTCAATATACCATGACTGGTGCTTCGAACAATAGGATAACTGCACATGTACTTCGCATACAGGCTTGCCTGTATTTTTATACGCTTTCAATGCGTTCATCCTGTTGTTTAAAGCGCGGGCCATGGTATAAGTCAGTTACAACTACTTGCCGTCCACTGTATGCGACATACAAGAGCAAATTATATCTCTGCTGCGCCTCGATATAATTACGCTCCTGTACATCACATACAGTAGACAACTCATGTTGTAACTAGTATTTATATGCATCGACTGCACTATTACCTCAGGTATCGCTTTCCAGTCAGCCACCTTCAGACCTGGTACAAACTTGGCTGGATTATACTTGTGACCACAACTGACGGTCATGTTACAGAACCACACAGGGGGCCCACAGAGGGTGTTGTTATACCCTGGGGGTGGACACACCTCACATGTCCCCGGGGCTCCACCCCCTCCGGCACAGTATGGGTAAGATTCCTCAGACTCTATGCCACCCTGAATATATATCCCCAAACTTGAATGTGTCTGGCATTTTCTGTATTTGTCACACCCGGCACAATATTACATCTAACACATTCAAACCTGATAGGTGTGTGTATTGGGGCATTTTGTATAATAAAACTATTGATCACACTGAGTGAAGAGAGCAGTTATAAAAGAACAGAAATTCAAGTAAGTGGTTTGCCCCAATAAAATAAAAACTTTCAAAAGCAAAAATTACAAATAAATAAATAAATAAAATACATAAACAAACATTTTTATAGTGCGTGCTTTGAGGAATATTACACATTTGATATCAACTTTAAAAATGTTCACCCTTTCACCCTCTTATCTGCGTGGTTTTCTAAAATAAAAACATTTGTGAATGTTTTAAAAGTAAAACTCTGTAAAACCTACAGCTTTCTTGATGTACTGATAGGCAAGATATGGCCATCCTCCAAACACTCCGCAGTCTCCATGTCCTCTGAACATGACAATAAAACACAAGTCAGAAATTTAAAACACTGAAGACAATTCAAAAATTAAAAATATAACAAACAGGAGAGATTAAATCTAGAAGAACAGACCAGACCCAAGAATTACAGTTAGTGCTTACAAAATTGAAAACATAAAGGACAGGAGCAAGGAATTATAGCAGAGAAGAATGATACGAGGTACTTACAATACTGGGTCCCCAGTTCCGTCACAGTCCACTACTTGCTCCACAGAGAGACTGGTCAGAGGCTTGCCCTTCATGGCCCACTGACCTTCTAGATTTTCAATGGTGCTGAAATATCGTAATTCACTTTATATTATGCTAAATAAAATAACAATGCATTATCCATTGATGTATAAATAGCAACAAATAGAAATTTGTCTAACCTTTAATTGTCTAACCTTTTATTATTTTATAAATAATAATAAAAATAATTATAATAATAAATCGAATTCAACCTTTAGGTTGCTTTGATTTTAAATAAGTCATTATTATTATTATCATCATATATTATCACATATAAAGGTTTGGTTAATTCACTCAAACAACAAATCTGCTAAAGTGATCCCTAGTAGATAACTGGTTGTAAATACACTGTATTATTGATAATAATAATAATAATATGACAGGTTACCTGAAAGCCCAGCAGGTGCCCGCTGCCCCCTGGTCTTTGACAGGAGTGACCACTCCCTGCGTTGTCCAGTTAAACTGCACTGGTAGTGTATCTCTCACAGCCCTGGTTAAATATCTGGAAAAAGAATATAACAGGATAAAATACGATACGATAACATACAATATGATATGATATGATAGGAGAAGATGAGAGAGAGAGAGAGAGAGAGAGAGAGAGAGAGAGAGAGAGAGAGAGAGAGAGAGAGAGAGAGAGAGAGAGAGAGAGAGAGAG
>NW_019773637.1:233996-270097 GCF_001039355.2 Lingula anatina | reverse complement strand
AAAAAAAAAGAGAAAAAAAAAAATAAAATAAAATAAAAAGAAAAAGAGAGAAGAGAGAGAGAGAGAGAGAGAGAGAGAGAGAGAGAGAGAGAGAGAGAGAGATCATCACATGACTTGATTAACACGAGACTTTCTTTGACGATAATTGTAGACATAGTGTTAAGAAGAGAGTGCAAGCCAAGTAATGGCCAGACCACAGACAGCTCCTACCTTTCTCTGGGGAATTTTGGTGCAGTTCTTTTTGGCATGAGAACAGTTTTGCGGAATTCTTTTTCTGATATGTCGGCAAAGTGATTATCAATAAACTTAGTTCTTCCTCTGGGAAAAAATAGAAAAAAAAAGATGAAAATAAATTCACTGTTATTTTGAAGATGATATGATTTGCTTTCAGTTACTTTACATTTTCTTTAATAGTACATGAAGTAACGAGATTATTAATTCCTAAAAAAAAAAAAAAAAAAAAAAAAAATTCCAAGTACCTGTCTTAAACAAATTGTTAACTTATTTCATTTGAACATAATTAGTTAAAAATAATTGAATACCTGAATATCAAACAACTAGACATAATTTTTTAAAAATCCAACAAAAATGACCTACTTGTACTCTTCATTTAACTGTAAAATCTTCCCGAGATTTTCCAGATATATCTTAAATCTGGACTCCTCTTCCACATTAGACAAGTACGACTTTCCATGTTTTGCTTTCCACTCACTGAAAAATGATAATTAACATCATAAAAATATTAAAGAATTTTTTCACCATGGGATCTTGTGTAAGACATATTTGTTGGACAAAAATTCCGCCTTTGTTCCATTTTGCTGTGCTTGTTATTTTACTATGCTGTTCTATCTGTAATCACTTTGCAAACTTTAAATTTAAAAATTTACGTTGATTAATTACATCTTCAAGCTCAACTTTAAAAAATTTCACTCGCAAACTGACCAGGAACAGGACTACATTTGTACCCCTGGTTAGTAAATCATTTACTTACTTGAACCGCTGTCTACCTGTGACCCTATCAATTTTGTACTGGGAGCTGAAATAACGGAAGATTTCATAAGATTACATATATATATATATTTATATATATATATATATATATTTAGTTAACTCTTCCATCCCCTCCATTTCTTGTTGCCATGTTTAATCTTTAAAACAATTTCACCATCCCTGTACCTCTCAGAATTAAGGAAAGCAAACCACACGAAACAACATAGAAATTTACTTCAACTCCATCATAAAAAAATTTAGGCCCAATTAACTCCATCACAAAAATTTAGATCAACTCCGTCAGAGAACTTTAATCAAATCCACTGTGAAAATTTCTCATATAATTTCAAGAAAATAAAGAGATTATACCTGGAGCTCACAGCTAATACAGCTGTCAGACCGAGTGCAAGCAGCACCTTCTCCATGTCTTCAGCTAGAGAGCATGCACCTGTAAAGATGTACATATATGACAATGTACAAAGTGTGTTGACCTATAACGACCTTAGAACTGGTTCAGGTGTTTGATCAGCAGCCAACATAAATGGATATAATTAACAATAGGTCAAATCTGGTCTGCTTGTAACAGTCTAATTTGATTCAAAATTTTAAGCATCTAATGCATCATAATTATATCTGCTTTTCATTTGCAGCATTGCCTAAACAAGTGTACCATGTACATAATACAAGGTCCTAATTTTTTTTTTTTTTTTTTTTTTTGGGGGGGGGGCAAAGAACTGATGTGATCTTGGTGCATACATGTACACAGTTGTGACATGTTTGTCAGTGTAAACATGACAAATCATAACAGCTTATTTGTACTTGCTACATACATACCCTGTCACATGATGGAAGAACAGATATGAACTTTGGACAATGTTATTCTAATCTATACAACTAAATTGGTGATGTATTATTTATTAATGACTGAGGCACCTGAAAATGGCTGCTTGCCCTTTAGGACCAGTGATTAAGTGACTTTTAAAGTCACTTTATCAAAACTGTCAAAACTGTTGAACTTGCATTCTAGGCTGACCATTGCTTTTAGCCAGCACTGTACCAATGCTATCAGTTCTATTGCATACACTTTGAAAATACATTGTATCAATTTATATTACCCATATTGCAAGCATCTGTGGCCCATAATTCTGTTACTTTGAACAGTTCACTTGAATATTACTCTGGTTGGGAAATTCTGGGGAGCATCAAAATTTAAACAGTGTTCATGTTACTTGTCATGTAACAAATTTCATGTACCTAAGGCACTATTTAGCGGGTGAAAATGAAATGGGGCAACTTTTGACTCATTTCTGAAATTGGTAACGGAAAAAGATAACAGACACAGCAGACTGGGTGAAAACTTCTGTGGGTCCTCCCAGGAATATGTAGTTTTATTTCTCACGTCTGGACATGGTGTCATTAAAACTTGAATAACTTTTATAACAATAACATGTTACATACTGAAGGCCTACATGTTCCATATGCCTACATGAACACCAGTTTAAGTCTCAGACTCTGTTACCACCCGAATTTCGCAAAATATTACTAAAAATGCAAGTTTTATGTTTAAAATATAAAACTTGATATCAAAAAAATTGTTAACCAACCTTGGTCCCAACTTCTGAGGTTGAAGTGCAAGTCAACTTTCCCTCAGCTGACACAAACAAAGCTATACTTAAACGCAAGTAAATTTTTAATCTTAACTGACTGCGTAAAATAAACTTTAAATCTGATTTTTTTTCCAAATTTTATAATAGCATACTTTTTAAAATTAGTAATATGCAGCAAAAATATGAACCACATTTCATTTTAATTATCAGAAAATTCATGTAATTCTATATGGATATAGGAAATAGGAAAAAAATATACGCGCGTTATACATGTCGCTTCACCCTGAGTATACATCAACTGATTTTGTTGCTGTTGGGTGACTACAGCATATTTATTTCTCAACAAAAGTGAATCTTATATCGGCTGTTATATGAAAAAGACTGGTTGAATGTCAGAGACAGCATAACTGTTAGATAAAAAGTAGCATGAAAAAAAAAAGGAAAAAAGACACGGAAAGTTAAGAGATTTAATTTAATCTAAAAAGAAGAAAAATAGAAAAAAAAAAGAAAAGAAAATAAAACATGAACATGTAATTTTACACATACTGAAAAGTACTGAAAGAGTGCAACCTCCGCCAAGAATAATTAATTATATCTGATAATGACTAGTAATCTTTAATTATAATTAATTAACCACACTGTTGCTATATACTAAGCTCAAAATCGATGGCGGGACGACATAGTTGGAGTCCGTGGCCCGTGTTGGTCCTATCCATCAGCGATGATGCTGAATGCACTGTATATCTGGGAAATGGGCCAAAGAAGAAATGATAATTAATATTTTGGCGATTATGCATTAATTAATTATTTAATTACTTTTTTCAGGATACTGAATAGGTCACAAATGGATCAAGGAAGAAATGACTAGATTTTGGTAATGACCAATAATTTTAAATTTTAATTAATTTTAAGCTCCAAATCGATGTCGAGCCGACAAATATGCTAGCGCTATATGGGAACAATGAAAATACAGTACAAGAGTCTGTATATACTAGTATATAGACTCTCAGGGTGCAAAAGTGTTGCTTAACCGCACGTAAAAAGCCAACAATATTGTATAATATTAATTGTTGATTAACCTGAAAGATAATATGGAGTAAAAAAATTCTTAGTCCATCACCTAAGTTCGTCATATTCTGCAGTAATGTTGTCTTATTTTATTTTTAAATTAAATATGAATTATGAAAATGAAAATTCATTTTGCATCTTTACGCGCGCCTTATGCAACCTTAGGGTCAATCAAAATAGTAAACATGTCGGAGCACAAGAAGGACTTTGACTTAGAAGTTGTACTGGAAGCCCTCAAATCTTGTAAACAGGACGATGACACAATATCTCTTAAGTCATACCTTACAGCATACCACGAGCTCTGCAGGTAGGTCTTAAAGTTAAAAGAAGTTAAATTTTTGTGACAGATTTATGTCACCGGTAGTATGACTTTCCGCCTGCGCGTTCTGGTGTTAGTGTCACGTTGACACATCACAAATCACGGGACGGCTAATTAAACCGCAACAAAACGTAAATAATTAACACAAAAGGCGAATAAACATGCGATTAGTAGATGAAACTGATCTAATCGGTTAAATATATTTTAAACGAATTTAAACAGGAAATTTATAAAGTTTATTGATCTCGACCTTAAAGGGATAATAACTCTTCGTATGAGGTCTATTTTTCACAATAAAAACATTGTGAATAATTCACAGAAATATAATATATTCTGTGTTTTGACAAAAACAGCAGTTATAGCTATTATTCTGATATCTGAGCTTGTCTTCAGACCATGTGACCTCCATTGATGGCTATACTCTGTTATAATCTCTTAAGAGATTTTAACAAAAAACCAAACTTTTTAGAAAAAAACCAGGGACTAACTTTGAATGTGAAAATGGATTCATTAACCATTGGTTAGTATGGGAAAATTGTTGTTTACTCCAGGAAAATTCATTTTTTGGCCAAAACGAAGAGTTATTATCCCTTTAACATACAGTTATAATACCCAGGTGCAAACACTGGTTAAATATACAACTCGGGCTACAAACACGTACCACTTGCCGACATTATATGTAGAAGACACATATTTATTTATATTTTATTACTTTCAGGTTTTTCAAGCTGATTGGCAGAATATTTGCATTTGTGGCACATGATCTACAAGACAAGATCGAGATATTAGAGCATCATATGTCTCTGAATCCAGAGCCATACAGTTCTGTACAAACTATGATACAATATGAAGTGGAGAACAACATCACAAAGGTCAAGGTCAGGGGTCAACGACCTTCTGGGTCAAGGACACTGTTGAGGCTTCACAGAGCATTAGAATTCATCATTAAGTTTATGAAACGCCTTGCAGAGTCGGACGAGGATGAGAAAACTTCCCATATAGCCTCCGAGGTTTATAGAGAAACCTTGGCAAATTATCATCCATGGCTGGTCCAAAAGATGGCGGTATTTGTGATGTACACATTGCCGAGTCACAAAGATTTGATCGAAATGATGTGCAAGCATGAGTACAAAGAGGTGTTGAGACTACTTAGCGAAGTCACCGAAGAAGCAGAACCAATATATGACGTAGTGCAAGAAATATTCAAAGAAAATGACCTGCTACAACTGCCATGAAAGCCTATTAGATTAGAAAACATGGATTTTTAAATTATGCTCATGATAGCTGAATATTTTGTGCAGGATTATTGTTTTAGGCTGATAAGTTAACTATAGCAGATTTGTGATAAGCTGTCCAATAATATATATACTGCTAGTATAGTGAAATTGGTGATAAACTTATGAAGCATTTTGTAAGAGTTTTTGATTTTTAACATGGTAACGTTAAATGGACCACTATGTAGATGTTATTTTTTGCTGGAAAAGAAGAAAAACGTGAAAGGACAACAAGCAATGAGTTTTTCCAATGCCATGTACAATTTTCTTAGCGCACAAACCCAAACAGTTCTCTGTGCATTTTGATTTTTAGATTTTTTTAAATTCTATTTCGTATTGCTCCTGTGGCTCAAAAGAGGTTGGGTGATTTATGAGATGGGTATGCACCTGGTTATTCAAAAGAGAAATTGGATGATTTAAGACACCCCCCCCCCCCCCAACACACACACACACACACTATTCACGGCATTGTTCACAGCTAAAGTTTAATTTTTTATGTGGTTGTAGAAATCATGGTTGAATGTTTGTTAATCCAAACAGCTCAAGAATACTAGATTATTAAAAAAGGATAATATAATGTACAGAAAATCTGCATTCAAGACTGAATGCAAAGCCAATTCAAATATATATTTTCTGTAACTTTATTTATACTTCAATCATATTATATTGAAGTTGGTTTGCCTTTTATTAGTATGTTCATGATAATACAAATGTATTTTTTACACACTGTCAGCTAGATTAGTGTATTTTGATAAGATATATAATATGGCCAGTATGTAAGGCCTTAAGAGTGACTGTTTTTAAGTGATGATAATCATTTGGTTGCATTAGATATAAAAAAAATCCAAGTTCCACTTACCCTGAAGTTAGGTTGATCTTCCTTTGTGACCCCTCTGATATTAAGTTGAGCTCCCCAAAGCTAACATGTTACTGCATGTTTCTATCTCTACAAAATTAGTTGAACTAGATGGGTTACGGGTATGGTGGATTGGGAATGCAGGAGAAAAAAAGAGAATAATATGCCATCAGCCATGATCTTTACTTATTATAATCAATAAGCCATAGTGATGTACCCGGATGGATGGACATATCTTTAATGAAGACAAGCCTTAAGATGACATGGTGTCTTATATGACTTTTAAATAGTTTTTGATAACTGCTGATTTTTTTAGACAGAGTTGCTTTAGTAAAAGCCTGTACATGTTCAATACCTTTGAAACTTTTTGAAAAATATCTTCAGAAGTATTATTTCATGTCTTTGGTTTACTTATTTTTGTTTTTCATCCAAGACAAACTGGTGTATTTTAGAAAAATAAAATAGGGGGGAATGGTGAATGTGCTCAGGAATAAAGATTATAATTGGGTTAATTACTACAGTGAATTAAGATCACTGTACGATATGCGCACATGTATATATATCTTTTTGTACCAGGCTGAGGCACACTTTTAATGGCCAGGGATAGCAATATACTAGTATATATATATTTATACACACATTGAATTGTATTTATATAGAGACATTTTTTTAGAGATCAGGTTTAGAGAAGGTACATATAGATCACATTATCTACTCAATTCTCTTAGCACAGCTGTATGTGATGGTATGGGAGGACCCTCCCCCTTCCTCCCCATTTGATAATAATTATATAGTACCCTTAGTTTGGAGATCTCTCATTTTAAGAAACCCATGATGTAGATTCACATGATATTAGCATTCCAATTATGGCTGATGTAAAGTGACTATCAGAGATGTTTTTGATACAAAGTATTTATGTGATAATTAGGTATTATTTAACTGATATGATGGGGTAATTCTTGTTTTTGTTATGCAGATGTTTTGATTTCACTTATTACGTGTATTGTTGAGTAAATTCCCCCTTTAATAAGCATATATGTAAAATGGGCCTTTTATGTTTTATATTTTCCCCTTGAACATACGGTAATGTGCCATGAATTTCGAACAGTAAAAAATAATTAAATTTGGGAAAAGATCGTTCTGGCCGAAATTCATGAAATGGAGATGCTCAGAACTTCCGAAAGTTCGAATTTCATGGAATTCTGTCAATTTTGACCGGAAGTTGTCTGTTCGTCGCTAGGCTTTCTGTTATCTTCTCCCAACGATCTATTTAGAGTTACCATAATTTATGATGTGTGAGTGTCGGTAATTGCGACCAAAGGTATACACGTACTTTCACCCGATCACTGTGTATGGCCCATAGATAGAGCGGTAATGTTGTCTAGGGCCGCAAAACAGTATCGTTATCAGTAGTGTCGTTTTTCAAAAGCGATTCTGGCAGCCAGAAACAAGTGTCGTTTTTCAAAAACGATCCTGGTGCTCAGAACGGGAGTGGACGGAGGGAGAGACGGCCGACGATTAGCGTCTGCCACGGCCAGATAACCTTTACTATGGAAGCTTAGTGTTACCGTTGCTCCTTTCCGTGCACTGAAACCGAGACAACAGCCGATCAGTGTCTATGGCGCACGTGCAGGTAGCCTTCATCTGCGATAAGTGTCTTCCGCGACCAGGTTCGTTGCCTTTACCGTTAAAGTCGGGCGGAGCTTTACGCGCGAATGCGTCCTCATCGCGCCGTTCGCGGGTCGGTGTCTCCCACGCATACGTAGCCTTCCCTGCAGAAGCCGGCCTCNCTCAGGAATAAAGATTATAATTGGGTTTATTACTACAGTGAATTAAGATCACTGCACGATATGCGCACATGTATATATATCTTTTTGTACCAGGCTGAGGCACACTTTTAATGGCCAGGGATAGCAATATACTAGTATATATATATTTATACACACATTGAATTGTATTTATATAGAGACATTTTTTTAGAGATCAGGTTTAGAGAAGGTACATATAGATCACATTATCTGCTCAATTCTCTTAGCACAGCTGTATGTGATGGTATGGGAGGACCCTCCCCCTTCCTCCCCATTTGATAATAATTATATAGTACCCTTAGTTTGGAGATCTCTCATTTTAAGAAACCCATGATGTAGATTCACATGATATTAGCATTCCAATTATGGCTGATGTAAAGTGACTATCAGAGATGTTTTTGATACAAAGTATTTATGTGATAATTAGGTATTATTTAACTGATATGATGGGGTAATTCTTGTTTTTGTTATGCAGATGTTTTGATTTCACTTATTACGTGTATTGTTGAGTAAATTCCCCCTTTAATAAGCATATATGTAAAATGGGCCTTTTATGTTTTATATTTTCCCCTTGAACATAGATATTATCAGTCTGTCAGTTTTAATAGAAAAAGACTTAGACACTGATACTCTACTGTACATTAATATTGTGGTTTTTATTATGTCTTGACAATCTGCTGATTTTTTCCCAGGAAGTGCAATTTACATATATGATGATGCATGTTATTATCAAATTTTATTTTGATAATTTTTTTTCCCTTTTCTTTAGTTATAGGAATATTAAATGATACTTAGAACATCTTTTTCACAATACTGTATAAAATGAATTAAGGGGAGTAAAAACACATTCAGACAACATCACTTTTTTTGTGTTCTTTCACTATTTGAAATTGAAAAATTATTGCTTTTGTACAGTAGATGCATGTTGAATAAACAACACTACTTTATCAAGCTGCTTGGAGTTAAAATATTCACATAAATCTCTTGATCTAGATGATCTAGAAAAAGTTTTAAAATGTAGTCTTTTGTGGCATTCAACTCCCAGCCCCTATGCAAATAGCTTTTTGAATAACTAAAATTAAGTAATTCTTATTATTGTTAAATTTTATGAAAACAAAATTGTTGCAGTTTTAATTCTTTTTTTCTATTTCAAAAACAAAAAGGGGTGCCACTTGGGGCGTATAATGTGACCATAAACGGGAAATTATTACACACAGAATGGTGAAATATTGCTTCTACTTCAGCTTTAAAAATCATTCGTACAACAACCACATGTGTTCACAAGTTCAGAAAGGGTCACAGGATGGTTTACTCCTCAAAAAGATACCCTGCCACCGGTGACATCTAGCGGTGATGATGTGTCCATTTCTGGGTCACATAGTGGCTGACCTTCAAACCGGAAATGCATCCGCAATGACGTCCCGCTACCAGAAATAAGTACCGATTCAGATGATTGTGATATTATTTAGGACTGAAATATACGCAGAAACTGGAAAGAATACTACAATAAACGCATTTCAAACAAAAATTTATTTCTAAAAACTCCAGAAATACCACGTAGCCGGGGCGTATGTTCGTCGCGCATGAATATTAGCCAACCACTTCCGGCAATCGTCCATCTGGTTTCTTGTGCGGTGAGTACTGTACACGTATTTGAGATTTCGGTGAATTCATTCAGATTTTGATAGTATTCAGACATCTTTTGCACTTTTTCAGACTGGATATCAGCCGAGTTGGAGCCGAAGAGCAAATTGCTTCAAACTTAGGACGGACCTTACCGGAAACAGTACTGTAACTTGTAAGTAATATTGCTTGTAAAATAAATTGCAAACGCTTTCCACGTTCTCGACTAGTGTTTATGAGCTTTGCAATTAATAAAATTTCTTATATTTTTTCCAAAAAAGTTTAAAGATTGAACTTGCCCTTAGAAAGTGTCTGAAGTGGCATATTTCTGATTTCTTGACAAGTTACGTATATATGAAATTCACGGGGATATTTTTGTTTACTTGACCGGTCATGTGCAGTTCGATTGGCCTATAGTCCATGAGCCAAATTGAAAAAAGGCCTTATTTAAGGATTTGGCTGCACCCCCCGTCAGGCAAAGGTTTTATGATTGATTCTTGTAGTTTAGAACCTGAATTTTTCATTTCTGCTTGTTTCCGGCTTGAAAAAGTGTCCGTTTGTACCGGAAACAGGCCAAATCCAAGATGGCCGCCAGTAAATTCATGTGTCAACTGTAAATACAAAAATTAATTTGNACTGGAATTTATAATTTTTAAAAATATTTTTCATTTCATTTGTACATTTCAAGGGACTTCATTACCGGAAGATCGTCAGCGGGAGATCGTGAACGATCTGAGCGAGACAAGAAAGCAATAATGGTTATCTTTATTGCAGCTCTTAATATTGCTCTTTTGTTCTGTTACTGAAGTCTCTACTGTTAACAATGCTATTGTGCGCCTCAGCAAAACTACCGATCGCTATCTCACACCGAATACTGCGGTAAAGAAACAACAGCCCGACAGTACGACTCTTAATAGATTCTCCTGTTATCTGAATGAATAGATATGACGATGTTGTTTAGCGTCCTAAACTAACTGTACTGATCGTTATCTTGCACCTTGGGCCGCACACGTAGTACTCAGGTAAAGGTACGCTACGGCAACATTGCCGACTGTTAGATCTTTATAAGCGCGAGAATAGCCCGGTGGCCGATTTTAAGGTGTACGAAATTCACAAAATCAAGATCGCGCAAAATTGCTTACTGGCCGAAATTCATGGTCCAGAAAAAACTCCAGACGGCCGATTTTAAGATCGTTCGAAATTCAAGAGCCGTTCGAAATTCATGGCACTTTACCGTAGATATTATCAGTCTGTCAGTTTTAATAGAAAAAGACTTAGACACTGATACTCTACTGTACATTTATATTGTGGTTTTTATTATGTCTTGACAATCTGCTGATTTTTTCCCAGGAAGTGCAATTTACATATATGATGATGCATGTTATTATCAAATTTTCTTTTGATAAATTTGTTTTTCTTTTCTTTAGTTATAGGAATATTAAATGATACTTAGAACATCTTTTTCACAATACTGTATAAAATCAGAAAGATAAAGACAGCTTTTGCTCAGAACAAACTGAATTAATTAAGGGGAGTAAAAACACATTCAGACAACATCACTTTTTTTGTGTTCTTTCACTATTTGAAATTGAAAAATTATTGCTTTTGTAGATGCATGTTGAATAAACAACACTACTTTATCAAGCTGCTTGGAGTTAAAATATTCACATAAATCTCTTGATCTAGATGATCTAGAAAAAGTTTTAAAATGTAGTCTTTTGTGGCATTCAACTCCCAGCCCCTATGCAAATAGCTTTTTGAATAACTAAAATAAAGTAATCCTAATTATTGTTAAATTTTATGAAAACAAAATTGTTGCAGTTTTAATTCTTTTTTTCTATTTCAAAAACAAAAAGGGGTGCCACTTGAGGCGTATAATGTGACCATAAACGGATATTATTACACACAGAATGGTGAAATATTGCTTCTACTTCAGCTTTAAAAATCATTCGTACAACTACCACATGTGTTCACAAGTTCAGAAAGGGTCACAGGATGTGTTTACTCCTCAAAAAGATACCCTGCCACCGGTGACATCTAGCGGTGATGATGTGTCCATCTCTGGGTCACATAGTGGCTGACCTTCAAACCGGAAATGCATCCGCAATGACGTCCCGCTACCAGAAATAAGTACCAATTCAGATGATTGTGATATTATTTAGGACTGAAATATACGCAGCAACTGGAAAAAATACTACAATAAACGCATTTCAAACAAAAATTTATTTCTAAAAACTCCAGAAATACCACGTAGCCGGGGCGTATGTTCGTCGCGCATGAATATTAGCCAACCACTTCCGGCAATCGTCCATCTGGTTTCTTGTGCGGTGAGTACTGTACACGTATTTGAGATTTCGGTGAATTCATTTCAGATTTTGATAGTATTCAGACATCTTTTGCACTTTTTCAGACTGGATATCAGCCGAGTTGGAGCCGAAGAGCAAATTGCTTCAAACTTAGGACGGACCTTACCGGAAACAGTACTGTAACTTGTAAGTAATATTTCTTGTAAAATAAATTGCAAACGCTTTCCACGTTCTCGACTAGTGTTTATGAGCTTTGCAATTAATAAAATTTCTTATATTTTTTCCAAAAAAGTTTAAAGATTGAACTTGCCCTTAGAAAGTGTCTGAAGTGGCATATTTCTGATTTCTTGACAAGTTACGTATATATGAAATTCACGTGGATATTTTTGTTTACTTGACCGGTCATGTGCAGTTCGATTGGCCTAGAATTGTTTTTATTATGAAATTTCGCGTGAAAATGATTCATCGCACTGTTGTACTCAATTCAGATGGTCTTACACATATGGGTGTGGTTATTTACTTGGACAAGGGTATTTTATCATGGACTATAAAGAAGGCTTTAAGAAACCATAACCACCTGCTTTTGGTACATTAAAGCCTGGCATTAATCATTATAAAACCACAAAATATGTTTCTGGTGATAGCAATTATCAGTTCTAAAGGTTGATACATCTGTGATTATTTCCTGTTTTAGGTCACTTTCTATCAACTGTCATAATTAATAGACTGGTTGAGTAAATTGGCCTTAAGTAATCGTTCATTTATCTTAAAATCCAAGCAAATTTTTTTTTTTGGTAAACAATAATAAATCAGAAGTTGAAAAACCATACTTTACTTCACTTCCTTTAATCATTAATGTTACTTTTGCAGTGCAAATGAATTTTTTTATTGAAGTATTTTAATTTTTTTTTTTAAATTGAATGTGATTTCCTACATTTTTAAACTGGATTTGAATTTGAAGTAAGCCAGTTCTAGTTGTTCCACTGCACATAAGAAATAAATAAAGGATTAATCGGAGTTTTGATTGATTCAGTTTAAGATTTTTTTGTAATCTTTGTCATGTTGGTCCTTGTCATATCATTACAAAAAAAACATTTAGAGTTTTAAATGTTATCCTGAGAGGAGGGGGTATATCAAAATCAGATAACTCTTATCATGCTATTGCCTGCAGATATATTACAGGTTCTCTTTCATTTGTCTGCATTTGTTATTCGTCAGTCTTCATTTGCCTAGCTATTAAGATAAAGCTCTACATTCAGCTTTTACAAGGTCTTCTTGACTATTTCAAGCCATTGATAAAGAGATAATTTCATTTGAATTGAATAAACACATATAATGAGCTTTGTTTGACTTGCAATAAGGTTAAAGATGGTGACAATTAGGTTAAAGATAGTGGGTCAGATTGATGCTATATATCTCATGCAGTTGATGGGATTTCCTTTGCTGGCTGATAAGTTTAGTTGCAGATAAAACCCCAATCTATGGACCAAAGAACATTCTTTGTTGAAGAGTGTTCCACTGTTCATATGTAGGAAGAAAACTTAAATGTCCCATAATGTCACAGCATCACTATAATAATTAAAAACATATTTTATGAATATTTGTTTGATTATAAATGTATAGTTTTGATAAGCAGGTTTTTAGAAAAGTAGCTGTGATGTTAGTCTGCACATTGATGTTGTCCTGACACAAGTAAAACTGCTAATGTTTACACACATACAGATAGTTATAAAGATAACATAGATAATTGTGTGCTCTTCTAGAACATTTGATATGTGGACAGTGAGGTTGTCCTAGACCCCGTCAGGTTTATAGTTCAGTTCCACTTTGGTTAAATTCCACACTTGTTAGTTAACACAGTCACTGCAAAACTTGTCCAACTTTGGCACAGTGCCAAACAAAAGACTTATCTGATGATTTTGATGACATGTTTGCATTTGTTAGTTAAAAGGGCCAACAGTGATTTATTGCTTCCCAGTCTGATATATACATAATTTTTAATCAGTTTATATGCTTACTCTTTAAGTTTGATTATTATGTTAATTTTGTAGCAGAGGTTCACAATTAATTTTTGGAAAAGGAAAATAAATAAAGTACCATGGATATATTGTATTAATTATGTCTCATATTACTTGGTGGGGGGGGGGGTCTTCAAGGAGAGATCATGAAGCTTGCACTTTGCCTCTTGTTTCTCTTGAATAAACTTTGATAAAATAATAAATTGTCTCAGATTTTTTTTTTGCGGTGCCTGTATAGTGAGAACAGCTCATTCCACTTTTCTGTTTTCTCGTACTATTAGTCAGTGCTGTTCGACTGGACCTGATATACGACTATGAGCTCGGACATGGCGCAGATCTCCGAGGACATTCCTGCACCCGATGCGTCCAGGTCAGAAGAAGGGGACATCCCGAGCTACTATGAGGCCTTCCCGCCCCTCTCAGAGGGGGAGTCCCCACGGGCTGGGGCGTCTGCATCCACACCTGCTGCTGCTCAGTGGGGCCCCACTAATAAGATGATGTTGAGGACTTCTACTACAACCCAGGTAAGAGAAGAATTTTTCTGTTTTGTTAACAGCACAGTAAATAAGCCATGATGTTCTGTTTAATAGCTATATTATTATTGATTTTCTCACTGTGGTTTTATAAAAGTTATATAGATGTTGTGGCTTTTGGGACATATTCTTTAAGAATAAATGAATTTTGCCCCCCCCCAAAAAAAGCAGGTCTGTCATTCAAATAAAGATTAACATTTTAAAATACCCTCATCATTCATGCATTATTCGAAAATAAACCTGATGGAATGAATCTTTTAAAAACGGTCAAAATACTGTTGCTGTTACAATAAAACCATGTATTTTTTGTTGCTGGCAGGTTTTCCGCGTTCCTTTGGAAGAGCGTCGTTTCCAAGAAATCAATGAGCACGGGTTTGGCGAGGCAGGAGAACAGGCCAAGATCTGCAAGGACATCATGCAGAAAACTGGTAGGTTCACAGGCTGGCACTTTTTATACTGTAGAATAAATGAATACTGAAAGCAATATATATGATAGCTTGTAATTAGGTTGAAATAAGGAGAAACACTCATTTCAGTTGTACATTTTTAGTAGCCTAAATAGTAAGTCTTTTGGTCTTGTATTATCAATGAAGAGAGTTTATTAATTGGTTTAAATAAATCTCTGTTAACAAGGTGTTGCCATAGAGATGAGCCTTGCCAAAGATCAGAGCCTCACTGTGGTTATTACGGGGAAGATAGAGAATGTGATGAAAGCGAGGCGCATGGTGGTCAACCAACTGCAAACCCAGGTCAGTTGTGATGGTTTGTCACAGAAGTGGGAAAAAAGAAAGATGTTTTTAATTTTTTGTATGATAAATGATCCTACCATGTGATGAACAAACAAAAATCCTTTCCTCTGGATTAAGGATGAAGATGCAGTATTTATCTGAAAGTCAATTTTTAAAAAATCTACCAAGTTAGTGCCAACTGACTACATCTTTTATTTTAAGAATGTTTTCCACTTCAAACTCACAAAAAAACGGCAAATTATTATATTTTGTATTTGTTTTTATACTTTGTTATGTATATATTTAAATATTGTTAAATTCAGTATTTGGGTGTATACCTAACACTGCCTTTTATTCTGGTTTCTAGGCCAACGTTACCATGAAGATCCCCCGAGAGCACCATCGTTTTATTCTGGGCAAAAGCGGCAAGAAGCTTCAGGAGCTGGAGCTGAACACCACCACCAAGATCACCATTCCGCGTCCGGAGGAGAACTCCGACGTCATCCGTATCGTGGGCACCAAGGAAGGAATAGATAAAGCCAGACATGAGCTACAGTTGATAACTGATGAACAGGTGAGTGAGTTAACAATGCAGTTGTGATAGACTGACTTAGTGCAGTGATAATTCAATGGCTGAGGTTTATGGATCTGAGTTGGGTAGTCACAACTTACACATAAATGTGCCCTCAGTGCATTGTCTGCTGGCCTCTATTGTGTGTCATCAATGAAAATGTAAAATGATTATTTTCGTGCTTCTGAAGGAGTGTGCATTTATGTATGTGCAACATGTTATTGAAATTTTTATTAAATTTTAGAACATACTGGTTAATCTTATTTGACTGATATTAACTGACTTCTTAGATTAATAGACCAGTCAGATTGGATGTCTGTGACTATACAAATACTTGTATGTATGGCACACTTGTATTAAATAATAATGTATTTGTTTTAAATTTTTCTCCTTGCCAGGCCAAATTGGCATTTGAGCGTCTCCCCATTGCTAAGATTTACCATCCATTCATCTGTGGACCAAACAACGCTCTGATGAAGGAGCTTCAAGACAAGACGGGAGCCCGCATACATGTGCCGCCACCTAGTGTTATGAAGGATGAGATTGTTGTGTCTGGAGAGAAGGAAGGTGTCCATGAGGCCAAGGCTACTATCATGAAGATTTACGAGGAAAAGGTGTGTTTTTTGAAACATAACATGTGATGACATATTGGTTGATTTTGTTTGCTTAAAGTAGGTATGTTTGATGCTTTGAATATTGTGGAAAAGGACAAATGTTGCCATTATATGGTTGCTGCACAGTGCAACAATTATTTGCAATTTAAGGAGATAACACCTAATTTTTGAAGTGGTTTTTGTATTGCTGTCCAAATATTAAATATAGTAAGAAATATGAAAAAGACAGATGTTAACAAATTGTTTTGATTCTGTCATAAATTGTTTAACCTTCAGGGCTCGACATTAGCGCCTGTCCGCCTGTCCGGGACAGGTAAAAATTCAGTTCGGACAGGTGAAGTTGCAGGGTTGGCTGTCCGACGGACAGGTCATGTTTTATGAGAAATGTGGAGCAAAATTTAAAAAAATCATTTTTATTTGTTGCATACGAACGTCTTTTTGCCTCTTCTTAGACGGCATTGAAAAGTGTGACCTACTTTTGGCACAAAACACATGCAGTCGCAAAACGAAGTCTGAGCAAACTTACCGCCAAATTATGAAAGTGAACACCCTCCAGAAGTTCATCAGACAAAATTTATTCACATATCAGGTTCACTACTGAACATTTATTTAGTTAAAAATCCTACGTGCTCTAGTAATAAAGACCCTTCCAAAAACAAACTTTACACAAGTACTGTGCTGCCTGGTTACAAAGCCAGATTGGACTGGATGAACTGGCTATATCTAGTTCGTTGTCAAGGCAACATACTGCCTGTCAATCACATACGTATGCTATCTACTCACTATAGAAAGTGAAATCTTTGGGACTGAAGATCTTGTTGAAATGTTGTTTATTTGCCAAGATATAACCAGAAATTTTGTATGATGTTTTCTTTAATGACTCTAGCATCACCTCTGTTATTTACAGCTTAAAATTTAGTGCTGGAATATGATAAATTAACATTGCTCTCATATACCAGTGTGATATTGATGTAAGGAAGAAATTAGTAATAACAAATATGAGAATTTAAATAAAAAGAAGGGGAACTTTTTTATACTGATTTTATTTAATTCATATATTTTTTAAAAATCAAACACGTGATAACCCCTTAAGAAGTTAAATTGTTAACATAAATATAAGTAAAGTATTATAAAATGAATATTCTTTAATTTTCATTGAACTTTATTCAAATATTTTAAATATTNTTTTCAAAGTGTGAACTTGAACTCCCATGGGCCTGAAGCCTTATGCTTGTTACAAGTTTTACTTACATTGGTATTACCTGTTGAGCATAATTAAAATTTGATGTTGAATTTGCAGTTTAACATAATGTACTTTTGCATCAGAATTGACAGTAGCCTATTTTGTGCATAGTTATTTCCTGCTTTTTGTCTGTACATTTGACAGCTTTGCTGCCTTGTTTTTTTTTTTAGCTTTGGTTAAACTTTATGTGAATCTGTTATCAAATTGCAGACTTACAATTAGTAAACCCTGTACCCCAATTCCTAGGAGAAGCCCTGATTGGAACTAAATAAATATTAGACTTATATGCAAGTTTAAAATCTTCGGGAATTCACAAGTATGAAAAAACAACTTTTTATCTGAACATAAGTTCATGTTAAGGTGCATTTTTGGGGCTCATATGATTGAATGTTTTGGTAATAAATACATTTAATGTATGACACATATTGATTGACAAAGTTTAAAGGTACGAATAGAAAAAAAATTATTGGTTTTGTGGACAGGTTGGATTGAAAATCGGACAGGTCAAATTTATGAGCACCTGTCCGAAGGACAGGTGCTCATAAAAGTTAGTGTCTAGCCCTGACCTTGGATATGGCGTTGACACCAAGGAAATCTATATTATTTTATAATGGTATGTTTCCTTCTCCAGAAACGCAAGTGTCAGACTGTATCTGTTGAGGTGAGGAAATCTCAGCACAAGTATGTGATTGGACCTCGCGCTGGGGCGCTGAACGAAATCCTCCAGGCCACAGGGGTGTCTGTGGAGGTCCCCCCACTGGACAGTCCATCTGAGACCATCACGCTGAGGGGTGAGCAGGACAAACTGGGACCTGCACTGACCATGGTGTATTCTAAGGTAAGTGGAGAGAGAGAGGGAGGGAGAGAGAAGGGGGGGGGGGGAGGAGCGAGGGAGACCATGGTGTATTCTAAGGTTGGTGTGTGGGTCTGTTATGACTGACGGAATGTCTTTTCATCTTTCTGATATGAAGTTATGTACATTTTAACTGTGTAATGCAGCATTTTCCATTTCTATTTATTTTTTCAGGCTAACTCTGTGGTAATAGCTGAAGTTGTGGCCCCAGCATGGCTGCATCGGTTCATCATTGGCCGTCAAGGTGCCACCATCCGCAAGATAACACAAGACTTGCCAAAAGTAAGTTAATATACTACCCTTACTCCATAGTTGTTTTAAGGTTCAGTGTAATAATTTTGAATATTTATTCATCGTTATTATTTCACTTATTGTAAGTATTCTTGAAATTTATATATATATTTATTTATCGAGCTGATCAAATGCTGGCATAGCTACTAATAATTAATAATCCTCATCTAAGTTATGTTGATAATGCAACTTCAGGTCCAAATGAAGTGAATTGAGTCATATTGATTATACCTCTTCAGGTCCACATAGAGTTCACAGAGGGCCAGGACAAGATAGTAATTGAGGGTCCCCCAGACGAGGTGGAGCAGGCCCAGAAGGCCCTGGGGGAGATCACCCAGGACCTGCAGACCAGAATGGCCTACGCTGAACTGGATGTGAACCAGAAGTATCACAAGCATATCATCGGAAAGAATGGTGCTAACAGTGAGTAGGAGTTGGTATCGCGTTTTCAGTCGAGCTGGGTCCACTTGTTTCAGTCAGTAGACCTATCTCGGTTGTTGTCAAAATTTACAGGTTTCCATTTGAGTTGGGTAGACCTATTACTCAGTCATTATCAAAATTGGGTTGATTTTGGTCAAGTTGGGTTGACCTGTATCAGTGTTTATTAATATTTGTATGTTTCAAGTTAAGTTGGGTTAACCTAATTCAGTCATAATCAACATTGACATGTTTCTAGTTAAGTTTGGTAAACCTGTTTCTCATTCATTATTAAAAATAAGGATCCTTTCAGTCAAATTGGGTAGACCTCTCTAGTTGTATTTGTAACAATTGTTGTGTCTTTTTTTCAGTTACAAGAATCAAAAATGACACTGGTGTTGCAATCCGTATTCCCTCTGACAGCGAGGGTAGCCGTATCATCCGCATTGAGGGCGATCCCAAGGGAGTGGAGAAGGCCAAGGCAGAGCTTATGGAGATGGTGGAGAAAATGGTACGTATCTGATGAATTATGGTGAAAAATACAAGTAGTTTACTATTATTGGCATCTTATAATGGTGAAAAGACCTTTTAGAATACTATTAAAATTGACATCTTAAGAGTAAAAGCACCACAGAATCATTATCTTTCAAGTGTATAAAAATAGCTTTTTTGTGTTGTATTTTAGGAAAATGAGCGTAGCAAGGACATCATGATAGAGCAGCGTTTCCACAGGACCATCATCGGGGCCAAGGGCGACAAGATTAAAGAGGTGCGGGACAAGTTCAACCAGGTACAGATCACTTTCCCTGACCCAGGCAAGAAGAGCAACATTGTCACCCTGCGTGGACCCAAGAACGACGTGGAGAAATGCTACAAGTACCTGCAGCAGATGCACCAGGAACTGGTGAGTGTTGTTACAAGTGGGACAACTAGGAGACAGTGAAGTTTGAGAGTGCTTATCTACTGCAGAGAAAAGGGGACCAGGATTTGGTTAAAATGATTCTACTGAGAATTACAAAAAAAAAAAAAAAAGATGTTTGAAGTGCTTTCTTTTTTGTCTGGTCCACTTTAAAATTTAGGCACAAGCCAACACTGAGGCAACTGTAACTAATTATGTGGATCTAATAATGTTAAGACTAATGGTGATAATAGTACTCAACATTTTGTTGTCTAGATTGCTGTGAACTACCAAGCTGAGGTGCACATCTTCAAGCAGTTCCACAAGAACATCATTGGCAAAGGTGGCGCCACCATCAAGAAGATCCGTGAGGAGACCGATACTCGTATTGACTTGCCCAGTGAGGCTAGCGACTCTGATGTCATTGTCATTACAGGCAAGAGGCAGAATGTGGAGACGGCCAAGGCCAAGATTGAGGCTATTCAGAAAGAATTGGTGAGTTTACGGACTTAAGGTATTCCAGAGAGATATTCAATAGGTGTTGAGTTGCTCTTCTCAGGAGTTAAAAGAAAATGAAACTTCCAGCTGGCACATTTAATCCCTCTCTCCTATTCTCATTGTGGTCAGTCACAGAAAAAGAGGAAAGTATAGATTTCCTATTAATTTTCTTATTTTAAGAAGTAGGTTTATGAAATATGTTTACAGAAAAAGTTGAATGTCAATATTTGCAGGCCAACATAAAAGAAATCACCATAGAAATTCCTCACAAGCACCACAACTCCATCATTGGTGCCAAGGGACGTCTCATCCGCTCCATCATGGAGGACTGCGGTGGCGTCATAGTGCGCTTCCCACCAGAGGGTGGTAAAAGCGACAAGGTTGTCCTGCGTGGTCCAAAAGACGATGTTGAGAAGGCGAAGAAGGAACTCCTGGCCCTGGCTGACGAGAGGCAAACTCACGGCTTCACTGCAGAAATCAAAGCTAAACCTGATTTCCACAAATTCTTGATTGGACGTAATGGGGCCAACATCAGAAAGGCAAGTGATGTGATCATAAAGCTTTATTTTTACAGATTCTTCAGTGTGCTGTACATTAATGTGGTTGGATTTAAGACGGTAAATAATACTACTGCCAAAAAAGTTTTGTTATTATTGTTATTGTACATATATCAAGGTGTGTTACCCCATTGTGTGGGGATGAAAGAATCTTGCTAAATCTATCATAGACATAATTGTAATTATATTATTTTATTATAATTGTACCACAAGTGTGGCGCTGGTGTTACACATGGTTTTAGTCCCAACCCGTCTCCTTGATACTGATTTTATTATTTTTATAACCAGGTACGTGAAAGCACAGGTGCGCGTGTCATCTTCCCGACCTCCAAGGATGCAGACCAGGAGACCATCAGTATCATCGGGACCGAGGAGAGCGTGAGCACCGCCAAGACTGAACTGGAGGCCATGATCAAGGAACTGGTACGATGATGATTACTCAGGAGCCCTGTTTCACAAAATAACTTTACTGACCTTGCAAAATCTGCACCAATTTCTTTTCTGAGTTGTTTGATTGGTGAAAAGGATATAAGACTGCTTGCCTTGTTCCTTCATCACAGACATGTTTGTCTTTGACATATATAATGTTGGAAATTGATGCACCTCGAAATTTTCTTGGGTCTGCAGTGAAATTCCATTTATATTATTGTTTACATATTTATGTACTTTTTATTCTCTGCTTTGCAGGAAAATGTTGTTGAGGGTGAAATCAGCGTAGACCCCAAGTACCACCGCCATTTTGTTGCCCGCCGTGGCGAGGTGCTGCACACCATAGCTGCTGATTACGGAGGTGTCTCAGTCAGCTTCCCACGCAGTGGCATGAAGAGCGACAAGGTGGTCCTGAAAGGGGCAAAGGATTGTATAGAAGGTGCCAAGAAGAGAATTGCTGAGATTGTGGCTGAACTGGTAGGGTATTGTTTTGACCGTTGCCCCCTTTTCAGACCTTATTCAGTTTCATTTTTGAACTGTCCTTAAGGGGGGTGCTTAGATAAACTTCAAATTCATGAAAATTTAGAAAAATGCACATTTATGTCTCTTTTAGAATGAAATCAGTTTTGATAGTATCCCATTCACAGTTATTGTAGTATCCAACTTTTAGCTTTTAAAGTAATAGATAAATATTATTTTATTTTATTGAAACCGGTGATGTCAATATCTATCTTTCTATATACATTTATATATGTCAATATTTCCTACCCCAGGAGTCCCAGGTGACTATAGAATGTGTGATCCCCCAGCAGTACCACAGGACAGTGATGGGCACCAAGGGGTCCAGGGTGCAGGAAGTCACCAAAGACCACAATGTCGGCATCAAGTTCCCTGACAGGCCTCAGGCCAACGGAGCTGGGGATGGAAAGGGTAAGTGATAGGTAATAGATGGGAAAAGCGACTGAAAGTTAGGTGTGTTCTATTTGTTGTAGTTTTAAAACAATAGAAGGTAAAAAATGTTTGAAACTGGAGTTGAAATTTGGGCTGTATTATAACCACATTTACTTGACTGTCTTCAGGAAATGCTAAGCCGCAGGTGAACGGAGACGTTGATGTGAATGGTGACACACATGTAGATGGTGCTGGTGATGCTGAGCATGATCAAGACAAGCCCAAGAAGCAAGATATTATCTTGATCACAGGGAAGAAGGAAGACTGCGAGGCTGCAAAGGAAGCTTTGATGGTAAGAGAGAGTGATTGATTTGGTATTTCTGTAAGTTTTGATAAATAGGAATATTTGAATTCAGAAATTATCTTAATTACAGAAAATTTTAAGGCAAGTGTGCGGAGCGCTTCTCATTTAGGTCATGCATATTTGAGAAGGGCATATTTAGTATGCATCGTAACAGAGCGTCAAGTTAAAATTATTGTATATATTGGAAAAGAGAAAGATAAGTTTTCATTGTAATATTGTATTTAAAAGACAAAATCTTGTAGTGGTTTGCTCTAGTTTGAAAGGAAATGGATGGCATTAAGTGAGTTACGTTTTATTAAAAATACTTTGTATTCACAGGCACTTGTTCCTATCACAGAAGAAGTGAACGTCCCATTTGACTTCCATCGTTTCATCATTGGCCAACGCGGCCGCGACGTTCGAAAGATGATGGAGGAGTTTGATGTGAACATTTCCATCCCGCCCGCTGATAACAGGAGTGACATCGTCAAGGTTACGGGGCCCCGCGCCAACGTTGCCAGGGCAGTTGAGGGGCTGAATGCAAGAGTGGAGGAACTGGAGAAGGAGAAAGAGGACAGGGTCAGTGGTTGAAGAATGTGTTGTGATTTTTTAAAAAATCTTAAAAAAAACATTTTTTCTGATGCTTTGTCATGTGGCATGTTGTGTGATACCGGGGAGGAGTGGAAATAACATGATATTCAGGAAAAATTCTGTGTGAGAAGGAAAAACTGAGATTTTAATCTTTTTGAAAATGTCGTCTCTGAATTGAGTGAGGTTAAAGTTATTTAAAATGGATCAGTATCATATTCATGATTCCAATATTTTGTATTTGTACCTTTTGATAAACTCCCCTGCATTATCAGGAAAGTGATGTGGAAAACTTTCATGTCCATTCTGTGCTTTTGCAGGCTTTAAAGAACTTCTCACTGGAGGTGAGAGTGGACCCTGCCTACCACCCTAAAATCATTGGCCGCAGAGGTGCCGTCATTTCCAAGATTCGTGATGCTTTTGATGTCAACATCCAGTTCCCGGATAAAGGCAGCGAAAACCAGGATGTGATCACCATCACAGGTTATGAGAAGAGCGCCAAAGAGGCCAAGGATGAGATTATGAAGCTTGTTGGTGAACTGGTAAGTTTGAATGTGTTCTCATGTCAAGACTGAATTAGACTTTGGAATGTCATATTCAGAAGTTACTGGCAGTTGGTGTATTGCCTTTCAGAGAGACAACACTGGTATCATATTTACTTTTTAATTAGTTTACTAACCTATTATTGATTAATTAATTAATTTTATTTATTTTTAGGACAACATGATAACTGAGGAAGTCAACCTGGATCATCGCGTGCATTCTCGTATCATAGGACAGAAGGGACGTCAGGTCCGCAAGATCATGGATGACTACAAGGTGAGAGAACGGAGGAGATAGGGCAGTTCACCTTTGTTCAGTGTTTTTTGATATAGGCAGCTGGGTTTGTTCTGTCAGTATTTCAGTATAAACATCAGAGAAGTCAGTTTCTCTCGACATGGGTTTTTGTTCAAATCTTTGGATAACGTTGTGGGGATATGAAAGTTTTGAAACAGTTGCACAGTTTTGAAAATTTCTTAGACTCTTACTCACTTACATTGGCAGCCATTTTGAAATCTTTCAATGACCCATCAGTAGATTTCCAAAATGACAACCAGAGGGTACTAGCTACGTCAGATTGGTTTGAAAGATAAAGGTTCTAGCTCCTCGCAGAAAGGACTTGTCTTTTAGTCATGATTTGTTTACATGACTATAGTGATAACAACAATGTTATTGTCATTGTTGTAGGTTGACATCAAGTTCCCGCGCTCCAGTGACAATGACAACCCAGACCTGGTGGTGATCACAGGCATGGAGGACAATGTTCTGGATGCCAAGGACTACCTGCAGAACCTGGAGGAGGAATATGTAAGTCTGCCATGTGGATGGGCACATTTTGTTTACTATAAGTAAATAACACACTATCAGTAGGCAACAGTTGTCAGGTTTGGAGCAATGCCGTGATGAGGTCAGAAATTTCTGAATTACTGAATGAGATATTAAAATTTCACTACGTACTAAAAACTAAGAAATTCATGTTCTACAGACAAATTTCTCTCTCTCTCTCACACACACACACACACACACACACTTAGTCTCTTCCTCTTCCAACCAAATTCACACGCTGTCCTCTGATTTCAGCTTCAGGATGTCCTAGACAGGGAATCTATGCGCCAGTACATGCACCCCAGCAAACAAGAGCAGTCCCATCCCAAGCAGAACCACGGCCCGGGATTCCAGGTACGGGACGCACCTTGGGACAAACAGGCGCCAAACATGGAGAGCACTGAGGATTTCCCCTCCTTCGCGTCTGGCGGCGGGGGTGTTGCCGCAGGTGGCGGGGCTCCTTCCTGGGGCCCAGGAAGCAGGCGGTTTTAAAAAGAAAAAAATTGCTGGTTAAAAAAGCTTCGGAGATGTGTGTGTCATGATAACTGGTCTGTGCCATTCTGCAGGTTTTGCTGTTTATGCTGGCATCATGGGACTCTGGGAGGCTGTTCAGTAGTCCTCGTTCTCTAGCATTGCATGTTTGTAGAATGGTACCAGACTTTGTGTAACTTTTGAACTTTTACAAGCAGGGTATATTATTATTATTATTACCATGATAGTTTTTGACTGACCAGATGTGGTGCAGGTCATAAGGAGGTGGATATTTTATTAAAGAATTTCCCTGCATTTGCCTTATTTAATCAACCAAAAAAATTGCAACATTTGAAAAAAAAATATATAGAAACATATCCACGAGATTGACGTCTGATGTTCTGTATAGAATAACAGGGAGGGGGGAAAGGTGTGTGATGACAATATTTGTTTTTTTAGTTAATTATTTATTTCACATATATTGGGAGATAGTGTTTTGTCATAAAGATTGGTGCAAAGATAAAGGGAGGACTGAGCTTCAAGTCTGACATTTTGCACATTGATTATTATCAGACATTTTCCTACCAGAAAGGACTTTCTTTCCACACAATCTACCAATCTTTTGAAGAAAATTCAAAACACTGCAAAAGAGAGGGGGGGGGGTATTCAACATGGAAATTTTGCGCATTTAGGTGCTCGGGCAAGCTAGTTAGTCAGCTGAAGCCAGTGATATATTGTCTATTGGCTGGACTGCTTTGTGGATCAATGTATTGAAATCATCGTATTTAAGATGTCATTTTGAAATATTTAAAACTGCTGGTTATATCTACTTGCTTAAGTTGACAACTAGTAATCATATTATGCAGTGCTTAAACTCTTCTCCCTCAAATTGCCAAGCCCAATATAAACACATATGCTGCCATATTATAATTTATGCAAGTGAAGAGTTTCTTTACATGTCAGTTTAAATGTTGGTAAACATAGTTGTAGTCAAAACAGGTACCTTGCCAGCCTGATTGCTTATAAGTGGTTGTTATTTTATTTTTTTTGTCAGTTGAATTTGTTGGTTGTTACCTTTCAGGTTGGCATGCCAAGTATTCCTAGTCAAGTGAATTACAAGTACATTGTAAAGTGCAAATGCAGATAAGCCCCAATACACTACTAGTGTCTGTTTTTATCTTTAATTTCATTTTTGCCTAGAAAAGAAATTTAAAGAAGACTGCTATTTGTATATGTAGACAAACATTTAGTATGTATCTGAAAAGAGGCTTTACTATTTTTTGCTTGCATGGCTCACTAAGTGGTTTTGTCATGGCAGGTGCTGCCATCTATTCATAAGTAGGAGGGCTTGTCATAAAAAGTGCTGCCACCTGTTCATAATTTTTTTAAAATTACTTTTTTTGTGTTGCATGCTGCCACCAGTCATTATGCAAGTTTGCACAGGAAATATTCTGTCCTTAAAAGGCAGCTGCTGACAAGTCAATAAGACTTGTTCACAAATATACACACACACATATATATATATATATAATAATTTTAAGAATTTATGAATGCTTGCACAAACAAGACTGGGCACTTTTCAGATCCATTCCATTTTCAATTCAATATAATCTTAAGGTCTTGAGTGACTGAGAATGTATTATGCTTTACCCAGAAATGGCCAGCAAACCAAAATACTTGTATCTGTTGTACAGAGGTGAGAACTCTCGTGGTGTCACTCAAAATTAGAATAATTGTTTATTGACATTTTGTGTGATAGGACGGGGCGTTCTTCGCCACCACAAGTAGAAATAGTGGGGCTGAGGATGCAATACCTGTTTATAATCATCATCTTTATTATTATTATTATTGATAATTAATTAAACAAGTGGAGTGGTAGTTCACTTGTCACGCTCTTTACTTCTAGTTATTCATCTGCTGTGAAGACTGAAAAATAGTTTCTTCCTGCTGATGTCTTTGTGTTCTTCAACGTACAGTCCACAGTAGATGTGTAAAAAGAAGCAGAGGGCGTTTCATTTCATCCACTGGAAACTGTTGTTACGTAGTTTATGAATTTAGAAATGTTTCGAAGGTGGAGGAAATTTTGAATTCCCATGACGTTATCTTTAGTAGTATTTTCTTGAAAAAAATTTTTAAAAAGGATCGAAGAATTTTTGTTGATCAAAGTGTTGACTTTGACTTGGAGGTGATTTTCTTTGATGAGATGTTACATTGTAAAATGTGATTCAAATCACTTTCATGTTGACTTGTAGTTTTGAATCTTTGAGATTGATGATATATATGAAAATAAATCAATCTGAATAAAACCTGGTGTTTTTATATTTATTTATTTATTTCACTCCTTGGGTTTGAAGTCTGCATGAAAGTTGTGTATTGAAAGTGGGTTTATTTTAAATGTTAAAAACCATAGTGATTAGACACAAGTAAAACAAAAAACATACACTGTGACAATTCTTACTTAAGGCCTTTTTCACACTGTGCAGTGTACTTCTCAGTGTTGCACTGCTTTGACTACTTCTATCATGTAATTGCACTACAGGGGTTTTGCCAATGTTCACAAGTTCACTTCCATCTGTTTGGCTCTATCCAAAGTAAACTAGGGCTCCGTAACTCGAAAGCATTGCAAATTGCAACCGAGCGCAAGCGCCTCTATTCCATAACTTGGGATTTACTGGCCCCATGTAATAGCCTCGAAATAAAAGGTGATATCGCTATTAGCAATTCACAATGCTTTTGAATTAGGGAGCCAGTTAACTGATTGTATCAAGCAAAAGCACTCTGTTTAGAGGAATCACATACATGACACCCAGGCTATAATGCTGTCCATCTCATAATGGTGCTGTACATTCATGTTAGCTGCATAATGGAAAAAGGGCTGATTAAAGGGATAATAACTCTTCGTTTCGGCCAAAAAATGAATTTTCCTGGAGTAAACAACAATTTTCCCATACTTACCAATGGTTAATGAATCCATTTTCACATTCAAAGTTAGTCCATGTTTTTTTGCTAAAAAGTTTGGTTTTTTTGTTAAAATCTCTTAAGAGATTTTAACAAAGTATAGCCATCAATGGAGATCACGTGGTCTAAAGAAAAGCTCAGATATCAGAAAAAATAGCTATAACTGCCGTTTTTGTGGTAAAACAGAATATATTATATTCCTATGAGTTATTCACAATGTTTTATTGTGAAATATAGATCTCATACGAAGAGTTATTATCCCTTTAGGTTTGTAATATTTTGTGATTCATAATCAGGTTGGCTAGTCATATCAACCTTGAAATCTTGGTAACCCTTTAAAGATAACAACATAAATGTTAAGTAGCCACAGCCACTGTCAGAACACTGATGCTATGTCTTATATAATATTTTTAAATAATTCCAGTTCACAAAATGCAATAAATTAAATCTTTTTTTTTTTTTTTTTTGAAATTGGGACCAGGGGTGATTTCAAGCACAAGAATAATTTTAAAAGACGTCTAACATACGATTACACCTAATACTAGCACTAACATAATGTTCTTCCTGTTTTAAACAATTACAGCGTTTTTGGATGTTTTTTTTTTTTTTTTTTGAGTACTATCTTCACTGTACCACATTCAGGAAATTCAAAAGAAAAGGAAAAAACCTTTTCATTTAAATTACCTAAATTTGCTAAAAAATTAACTCCTAAAGCGAAATACAGAACAGCAATCATACACAGTACAATTTTTTCCTGAAATATTTCTAAAAATTACACATCAATATTGCATACAATCCCTAGGCCTAATTCTGAGTGGCCCCACTGGACTGGGAGAGAGGAGAGCACTCAGACTCTGAGACAAGATCTTTTAGTGACCTTTGTCCCAAGATAATACAGGAGTAGAAACCCATTAAAGGACATATTTAATACTGGTTCTAGTTATTAGTTACTCCATTTCAAGGGACTGCTCTACAGTTTAAAGAAATTGACTGAAATCTTGGTCTGAAACTCAAGATCAATTTTCCAACAACAGTTTCTTTGTTGTTCTACCATTACAGAATCCACCAACATTTGAATTTGTTTGGGTAAAAGTAATAAAAGGTATGGGTGACAAGTTACACTGAAGCATTTAAACAAGATGCCAATGGAATTGAGTTGCACAGTCAGGCCATTTCTCTTTACTCAGAAATACACAAAAAACTGAGAGATAAACCCACAGAAGAATTCTGTCTTATGCTACACCTGGTTCCATTATGTAAGGGATTTCAGGGTTTGAAGTGTCTGCCTTCAACCCCTTCCGTGCCCCTGGGAATCCATGAAAAGAGAACAAAAAGGAAGATGCCTGCTACAGAGATTCTGATATGGATTTAACTACACTTTCTTCCATGACGTTGGTAATTAGTGTCAAAGTCCCATATATAAATGCCCAACGTCTGTAGTGTCCTTGGCCCAGAAAAAGAAAGGAAGATATCAGCTCCAGAAGGATGTTATTACACAAGACACAAGTCCATGAGATGGGAAGTTTCAAGGTTCCATGTCCGGCGGCCAGTTGTCCACCTTGAACCTCTGAAGCGTCCCTTCCACAAACCTGTCCAACCAATTCGGTAGTCCATCGAGAAGATCCTTTTCAAACAGCACTCCGGGGTCTTCAGTCTCATCTGAGACGCTATCCTCCGCGTCACTCTCGGACTCCGAATCGAACCCCATGAACTCCCCATTGCCGCCATTTTGACCATTCATCTTTTCAAATGCTCGCACCGTCCTTGCGTGGTACATGCAGTAATATTTCCTAAAGCCATTGATGGCAAGAACCGTACCAATACAGTTTCGACTGTTCATTTCTAAGCTACGTGCCTGCTGCCCTATGGTTTCCTCTAATATAAGTCTATACCAAGGGAGATATTCCTCCAGCCTCAGGAAAGCAAATACAAAATATTTTGACCTGGAAAAAAGTCAATGCAACTTGATAATTGTTCACATAATAGGCACATAAATGCTTTCAGATTCAATGTTCTATCAAGGCCTTTTCCACTGCCAAGAAAAGAAATAAATTTACTTTGATCCAACACAATTAATGAAACCTTAGGGGAGCATCCTAATGTCTAAATAGTATGTAATATTACCAAATATAAGAAAATCACATCTTTGTATTTTCATAATTTGAAAATACCCAGCTTTACTGGGCTGAGAGGTCACTGGGTTCACTTTAATTCCAAATGCAAGCTGATACTGTTAACTTGTCATGACTCACCGTGTATAGGGCAACACAATATCAGCAAAACGCTGCAATAGTTTCTGCCGGGTATCTTCAGTAAGGAAGAGCACCACTGTGACATGCCCTCTGGGAGAACGCAAGACCAGATCTTGATACGACTCCGCTCTCAGCTCCTTCAAGTACACTGTCACTTCTCTGTGAAAGCAAAATGTGACTATTTATACCAAAAATATATAACTGATATTTTAATTTAAAAATTAGTGGAGTGATCCCTTGAGGAGCGTCACATTTGGTGAACCACAGGTGTGTGCTGCAGCCAAAATCGAGTACATTTCTAAAGATATATCTCTGGATTTGGCTCCTAAGGAGATCATACAACCATTTTTCACTTAATTTGGAGCACATATATATATATATATATATACTGGTAGCTTTATAATTGATTTCATTTGCCACAAATTCAATATAACAAAAAATTGTAATATCACATTCATTGAAATGAAGTATTTCACTGCGGTTGCACACTGACATAAGAATGAGATATGACCCAACAAATTTCTGTTCATACCAAAAATATAACTGATATTTTAATTTAAAAATTAGTCAAGTATTTAATAAATTCACAAGTCCTCAATCAATCAAAGTCCACAAAGTCACGTTTTGAAACTTTCTAAACAGTTATTTCAAGGTAAACAATAAATCTTGTTTGAACAGGTCTTAAAATTGAAAACAGTTGCATTTCTATGTATTATTTAAAAATTTAATAATCAAATCCATGCGATTGATCAATATATATATATGCATTTTATCTGGAAATCAAAAGAAATAAATTAACAGTGGTCAACTCTACCTGGGCTGGTACCCTTCCTGCCCCCACTGCTGCTGCTGTTGATGTTGTTGTTGCCTTTTTGTTTCCTCATCAAACTTTGTCACCAGTCGCGTGAAGAAACTTATTATAATGATGATGATTATCGAGAAGGCCACTGACAGTAAGGTCACAGTGTCATAACTAAAAATAGAATGAAATGAAAAATAGGTCAGAGGTCAAAAACCAAGGGCAAAATCAAAGGTCAAATTCCCACAAAATTTTGAAGCTTTTGTGGGAACTTCACTCATTATTTCTTTTCGTTTAATTTGTGACTTATTATTCCTTCAAACGTTAAGTTAAATGATTTTGGTCTTGCTGCTACACATGTAAAATGCACCAAACTGACACCAAATAGGACAAGATAAAGAAGAGGCTGCACTTGACCAAATGATTTTTACATAACGATCTTTGTTTACTATGACTAGCCTAAGAGCTTTTTAGTTCAAACAAAAAGGTTGACAGAAAATCACATTTTTACAGCTTTATAAATGATAGAAGTACAATGAAATATTGCCTGTTGTTTTATGATCAATATTACAATAAATATTATGGGAATTTAACATGGTTTTGTGGTTATACGTTTGACAGGTGATAAATCAAGTGACATCAGGATTGTTCTCCTGTCACATATTATGATGATGGAGGTGATATACATGAATGACACACAGATGGAATCAGAAAAACATAAATTGTGAATGGTTTGTGACAGTACATGTCCATGTCAGTTTCTAGGCAAGAATATTTTATATAAACAATACTTGATTATTATGCACTGTATTATCACACATCTTGCAAGTCTCTACTTATGTATCTGATCTGAGCTTCTCTCTCTCTCTCTCCCTCTCTCCAGATAAAGTTTAGATCTAAGTTGTACCAACCTCATAATAAAATGGTACACAACATCTGCCCAGTCCAACAACCGCATGTAGATCCGTAGCATCAAACTCTGAAAAGAAATCATAAAATATGTAACTGTTTATTGTTGGGATAAGCATATAGTGTTCTAGCTGTATCAGCATACATGGGTGTTAGATTGTGTAAAATAACACTTTAAATTAGATTAATATTTTAAGATCATCAAAAGATAATAGGGAACATTATGTGTGCTTGAGAACCACTTTCATCCAAACCTGACACTGTCATCCAAGTACGTATTTAACAGCGCAGAAGTGTGCATATATTCCCCTTTCCAAACAAAATGTAAAAAAAAATTTAAACATAAAGTTAAGCACTTAATCTCAATTGAGATGAAAGAAGAGGATTTGGGGTCCATAAATTCTGTAGGAATTTGGTTTATGTTGGCTACAGGCAAAGTATATATATTGAAGAGAACAATGTGATTGTTTAGAAGCCTCAGGCTGCATTCATTCATGGGTATTTTTGAGATAATCTGATACCCAGCCTCCAAAACAAAATTGTAAACACATTTTGCTGATTATCACCACTGCAAGTCCAACCATCCATGAATCATTCTTGTGAAGAAAATTAGAGATAAGTTATGTTAAACCTGGTAAAGCTTTTGCCTTGAGGATAATAGCAATGAAAGCAAGACTTGTTTTTTCTTCAAAAAATAAAAAGAAAAATAATTTTTAAAGTGATAAAATGTTGTCAAATGTGCTCACTTTTATTTTCTTGTCTCCGTGTATAGGGCAATCAAATCAAATTTATCAAATTTATCCTTTTATATAAAATCAATAATTTTTCACTTTTTTCAGTCAAAGAAAGCATGAAAATTTTGAATATCTCCTGTATCATAAACATAAAAGTATGTATCACAGGAAAAAAATCTATATTATGAGAATCTTATAGAGGGATTTGCTTTTCAGTGCTTATCATGAAAAGAGTAGAACATAGCCTACAANTACCAGTATATATATATATATATATATATATATATATATATATATATATATATATATATATATATATATATATATATATACTGGTAGCTTTATAATTGATTTCATTTGCCACAAATTCAATATAACAAGAAATTGTAATATCACATTCATTGAAATGAAGTATTTCACTGCGGTTGCACACTGACATAAGAATGAGATATGACCCAACAAATTTCTGTTTATACCAAAAATATAACTGATATTTTAATTTAAAAATTAGTCAAGTATTTAATAAATTCACAAGTCCTCAATCAATCAAAGTCCACAAAGTCACGTTTTGAAACTTTCTAAACAGTTATTTCAAGGTAAACAATAAATCTTGTTTGAACAGGTCTTAAAATTGAAAACAGTTGCATTTCTATGTATTATTTAAAAATTTAATTATCAAATCCATGCGATTAATCAATATATATATTCATTTTATCTGGAAATCAAAAGAAATAAATTAACAGTGGTCAACTCTACCTGGGCTGGTACCCTTCCTGCCCCCACTGCTGCTGCTGTTGATGTTGTTGTTGCCTTTTTGTTTCCTCATCAAACTTTGTCACCAGTCGCGTGAAGAAACTGATTATAATGATGATGATTATCGAGAAGGCCACTGACAGTAAGGTCACAGTGTCATAACTAAAAATAGAATGAAATGAAAAATAGGTCAGAGGTCAAAAACCAAGGGCAAAATCAAAGGTCAAATTCCCACAAAATTTTGAAGCTTTTGTGGGAACTTCACTCATTATTTCTTTTCGTTTAATTTGTGACTTATTATTCCTTCAAACGTTAAGTTAAATGATTTTGGTCTTGCTGCTACACATGTAAAATGCACCAAACTGACACCAAATAGGACAAGATAAAGAAGAGGCTGCACTTGACCAAATTATTTTTACATAATCATCATACTATGACTAGCCTAAGGGCTTTTTAGTTCAAACAAAAAGGTTGACAGAAAATCACATTTTTACAGCTTTATAAATGATAGAAGTACAATGAAATATTGCCTGTTGTTTTATGATCAATATTACAATAAATATTATGGGAATTTAACATGGTTTTGTGGTTATACGTTTGACAGGTGATAAATCAAGTGACATCAGGATTGTTCTCCTGTCACATATTATGATGATGGAGGTGATATACATGAATGACACACAGATGGAATCAGAAAAACATAAATTGTGAATGGTTTGTGACAGTACATGTCCATGTCAGTTTCTAGGCAAGAATATTTTATATAAACAATACTTGATTATTAAGCACTGTATTATCACACATCTTGCAAGTCTCTACTTATGTATCTGATCTGAGCTTCTCTCTCTCTCTCCCTCTCTCCAGATAAAGTTTAGATCTCAGTTGTACCAACCTCATAATAAAATGGTACACAACATCTGCCCAGTCCAACAACCGCATGTAGATCCGTAGCATCAAACTCTGAAAAGAAATCATAAAATATGTAACTGTTTATTGTTGGGATAAGCATATAGTGTTCTAGCTGTATCAGCATACATGGGTGTTAGATTGTGTAAAATAACACTTTAAATTAGATTAATATTTTAAGATCATCAAAAGGTAATAGGGAACATTATGTGTGCTTGAGAACCACTTTCATCCAAACCTGACACTGTCATCCAAGTACGTATTTAACAGCGCAGAAGTGTGCATATATTCCCCTTTCCAAACAAAATGTAAAAAAAAATTTAAACATAAAGTTAAGCACTTAATCTCAATTGAGATGAAAGAAGAGGATTTGGGGTCCATAAATTCTGTAGGAATTTGGTATATGTTGGCTACAGGCAAAGTATATATATTGAAGAGAACAATGTGATTGTTTAGAAGCCTCAGGCTGCATTCATTCATGGGTATTTTTGAGATAATCTGATACCCAGCCTCCAAAACAAAATTGTAAACACATTTTGCTGATTATCACCACTGCAAGTCCAACCATCCATGAATCATTCTTGTGAAGAAAATTAGAGATAAGTTATGTTTAACCTGGTAAAGCTTTTGCCTTGAGGATAATAGCAATGAAAGCAAGACTTGTTTTTTCTTCAAAAAATAAAAAGAAAAATCATTTTTAAATTGATAAAATGTTGTCAAATGTGCTCACTTTAGTAAATTATTTTCTTGTCTCATCAAATTTATCCTTTTATATAAAATCAATAATTTTTCACTTTTTTCAGTCAAAGAAAGCATGAAAATTTTGAATATCTCCTGTATCATAAACATAAAAGTATGTATCACAGGAAAAAAATCTATATTATGAGAATCTTATAGAGGGATTTGCTTTTCAGTGCTTATCATGAAAAGAGTAGAACATAGCCTACAACCCCTCCCTTCCCCCCCCCAAAAAAAAAGTTCTTTATATGTAATCAATGAATGTACATGAGAATCTTAATGGAGTATGCTTTTCAGTGCACATTGTCTCAATATCTCAACTAAACATACCATAATATATCCTCTCCTTTCACAACTGTCTTATATTTATGGTCCAAATATGAATCTCTGGATTCAGCAACAGTCTCTGGATTCAACCCAAAATTTCCATGTCATCCACCATCTTGTGATCATGAAGAGTCTAAACAGTCTCTACGTAAGATAAACCACCTTTCTTCCCAAACGGTGACGAATATAGAAATAACTACAGGATGGGTTGGCACGCACGCATGCACGCAAGCTGATTTATGTTAAAAATACCCCGTAGTGGTGAGTAGGAGCAGGGCCATCATACTAATCGTGTTGCTTTAAACTACAGGCAAAACACGGGTTAGTGCCGTCACAGGTCACCCCCTTAGTGCGATTAATGGACATATAATGGCCGCCTGGACAATTAACCCCACGCATACTATTGCTGTGATTCTTATCTTGGTCATTTCCTTTCTCATGAGATGTGTGAAGATAGCACTGAATATGCTGTTCATCTACACCTTGTTTTTTTCTCCCTGTTTAGAGGAATCAAATTTACTAATAAATTTTTTACTATAAATGTGTGTTTACAATATTAACTTGGG
>NW_019773637.1:197436-229397 GCF_001039355.2 Lingula anatina | reverse complement strand
GTCTCGAAGTTTGATGGAGTGTTCTGCACTGAATTATGTGCCTTTAATATGCCTGACTTGATTAATACTTAAGAATTAAAAATTGATAAGAAGTAGGGGCATGTATTTACAGCCAGAGAAATGTATTGAGGCCGTCTGATGATGGTAATAAATAATGAAACAAAAAAGCTACTACAGTTAGAATGTCTCACAAACTTTATTTAATATGAACACAATACCATACCTCATATGCCTCATTTATCTTCATGAACTTTTCATGGGCTTCTGGATCCTCAAGATTTTTGTCTGGGTGCCTATTAGTAAGTATCAAAAAAGGGTAAACATTATTTTATGCCACAGAGCAATTCTGGGGTCAAAAAATCTTCACTTTTGTTTTACCAACGTGATTTACCTACGATAAACCACTGATCTTTGTGTTAAAAAATATCAAATATCACAAAAGGAATATAAATGGAATATTTTAAATTTTACTAGGTACGTGCACGATTTGTGAAATTTTATCCAACTTCTACAAAGGGATACAAATCAATCCATATTAAGGAAAAATTTTTCTTTCACTCAAAACACGAGGAATCTTTTAAGTTTATGCCACCAGTGCGCTACAGAGAGTTTTATGTTATCTAATTTCTAATTCAATTAATTAATCTAATTAAGGTACAAACGGTACAAACCATTGCCTAGCCAATTTCTTGTACGCCCTTTTAATTTCTGAATTCCTGGCATTTTTTGCTACTCCCAAAACATCGTAGAGGTCCTCTTCTGCAGTTACATTACACAGATATGAAAATATTATGCACAGATGAAGAAAAACTAAAAAATTTTGAAAGAAAATTGACTGGTAAATCATTTCTGTCGGCGATTTAGTACCAAAATACGGATGTCGTCGTAATGTCGTAAAATGTCGATTTACCATTTTGTTGTGTGGTGTTTTAATGAATACAAATGTAAACACATTTGAAAGATTATTGATAAAAAATGAAGGTAAATTGCTGTATCTTTTTCATAAAATGATGTTTGATATAAGAAAAAAAATTCCTTAATCAATTGGGAGAACAAATGGGAAATAAATGGTCATCGATACAGCACAAGATCATTTAGCTGCACGCATAAGACTGAACGATTTAGAGCTTACTTTTCACTTATTTTGTAATTTAAGATTTACAAAATTTACCAAAGACGTCTTATTTTCTTTCTATTTTACCAATTATTGTTTTTATTTGTTTGATTTTATGTGTCTGTCCATTTGTGAATTATTTTTGCATTCATTCATTCATTCATTCAATAATCCTTACTCTTACCCCCTCCCCCCGCACATTTATTTATTTTATTTATTTTTATTTTTTCAAACACGGAAGTCTACGTACATAGGGAAGACCTGCAGTGTGAGATTTGGTTAAATAGATATGCTTGAGTTATATAAGCACTTACGTTTTTATCTCCCTTTTTTCAAGTTTGTCTTGCATGTGTGGCATTATCACTAACATTAAAAAAGCAGACAGAAAGTATAATTTTCTTCAATAAGAAAAAAGTAAAAACCTAAAAAATTTGTTTGCTTTATAAGTCCTCATACAGGAGCTTTGCACGCTAACTAGGGTGCTTTACTTTACAGTGTTTTTATGCGGAGTTCCTTGAGAACGTATATGTCAGCAATCCTGGTCGATGGAGAAATATCTGGATCGGTATTATATATATGAGAGAGAGAGATCAATGGTTTATAAACGAGAAAAGCTAATGGTTGCTTTGTTTTAATAATTTATTCATTTGTAAATCTTATTTTATACAACATTACAACACAGACCTACTATAAAACATATAGGTCTATTATAATATTCATTGACAAAACTCGTATTCTTTGAGATCGTCACCATTATTTTAACTTTGTTCTTTATTGAGATATGTTAGACGGTTTATAATAAATATGATAAAACACAATCGGTTTTGTTTCAATTTTTTACATTAAATACAAACTTACGCTGGTAAAAAATGTAAGACAAAACACAAGTAAATGTAAATAATGCGTATATATAATCTACGCATTTAAATCTGCTTGTGCATTATTCTTAAATGACTGTGCATAAAAGGCTTCTATTTATCAACTTTTTCATGGAATGTATGATCCGTTTTTTTATCGTTGTCATGACGTCACTTTGTCCAGAACTAATGCAATATGACGTCACCCAAAGTTTATATGACGTCAGCTACCACACAGAGCATCTTTCTGCGGGGTTCATGGGAGAGCCTTTGGGGCATTTGAAAGCTTCAGCAAATTCTTTCATCTGAGAGACAGTCCCCAAAACCCTGTTTTGAAAAAATAAAAAAACCAAATGTTGAACAGTATAGCATAAACTAATAAACAAGTTAACTGTATTCATTTCCTCAAACATCACATTCACTTATAAGATTAAGATTCACATTTTGATTTGACAGACCTACCGTACACTGACTGGAGCGTGAGAATCTGTTCTTATCAAAGTTTTCAGATATTTTGGTCTGTATTCCCCGCACCAGCTCTGCAAAAGAAATTGTATTATTTAAGTTAAAGTCTCGTGTTCATTTTTGCTCACAATGTCAAATATTTTCATTTCTTTAAAGGCCAAATTAGTTTATAATTTTCAGACATATACGCTTTCTTCTATGATTTTGAGAAATGTTAAATCTTATAGTAGTCCTTGCTGACAATTTTACAGCTTTAAATTTTGAAACATAATTCCCATAATTTTATTTCGAAAAAAATTATCATCTTTTAAAGAAGCATTTTGTTGTATGCTCCGCTGAAGTCCGGCTCACACAGTTGGCTGCGCGCTGAGTCACCGCTCTTGCTATGCTTTCAGCTCGTTGCATGTGTCAGTGACGATTTCCCGGGAAACGAGGAATCATTCTCTGTCTTTTTGGCATGCGCTCACCTGTTGAGCTTATAACTAATTCACCCCAAAATAGGTAGCTCAGCCTGCAGCTCGTGGTGTGCGCATGGAAAGATTATAATAAGCTGATTCGCACCTTTTGGGATAAGATTAGTAATATTAGTTATTATATTTTTAGTATTTACTCACCTGGGCAAAACTTATAAAAAATGCTTCGTGTGTCGTCCTGTTCAGTCCCGGCAGGGTGCGCTCTGGGCCGTTTTCTGTCTCCCAGTTTTTATAGGCCTGCGAAGAAATGGAAATGATCATCAACCTGGGAAATAATTCAGTTCACAAATGCGACAAAATATGTTATAGCTTTATTCTTTACGCCAATCTTTATACTGAGAAAAAATTAGCGTTGCAAGATTTGTGACTTAGTGATATTTTGTCAAGAACGCGTAATGAAATAAACCCTCCAATTTTTTTTTAGACTATTGATATTATCTTTTAATTGACAAAACTTATTTCGACGCAATAAAGAAGACCTTGACAGGACTACATACGTAATACGTTTGTAAAAGGCCGCCGATATCAGCAATGTTTTCTCCTAGGGTTAGCTTCCCGTTTACCTAGAGCAAGAGAACATAAACAGAGAGAAATGAGGTGTTCCTCTAGTTGAATGCAAACAGATTTTAAAAGAGATCCTCTTGCTTCCAACGTACTCCTATAAACGCCTTGATTTTCTGTGTTCTATTCAACGCCAGGAGGAGTAGCACGAAAATTCATGCGTTAGCACTCCTAATGACGATTCTGATATTAGATGGTGGTGTGTTCAACTTTTATCTGAATGCATTCAGCGAAAGTTCCCGTGGAGTTAGTGCCCAATAGCTAGTACGATAGACTCACTTTGAACACACCCTAATTTTTCCTATAACGTCTACCACAAGGCATACTTACTGTCATGTTTTTCACGGAATATGTCGAGTAATATTCCGACACACATTTCGTACTTTCCTCGAATCCGGACCAAGCCTCTGGCTGCCACCACATTTCTAGGTTTCCATCCAAATTATATTTTGCTCCTGAAAAATCATTTTCCCCTCATTAAAATAATATAGCAATTTACTTTTATTTTAGCCATCACATTTCTAGGTTTCAATTCAAAAAAACATTTTGCTCCTGATACGTGGTTTCCCCATTAGGCCCTAAATATTGGTATATAACAACGTTATAAAATCAGGCTTGTCTGCATAAAAGTTTGTTAAAGTTAACTTATTTCTATTCCCATCATTTAAAATCTTTTGTTTGTTAATTATTTACAAAACATGAAGATAAAGAGAGTCAATACATTCAAGTTGCTAAAATTGGTAAAAAATGTATGACTCTAAAATAGGCCTAATTATGGCAATTTTCATTTGTATACAGAATAAGCATGACTTTGTGGTGTGCTTGGAGTTTAAATTGCTAATGGAATGTAAAACTCCTCTTGTTTTAGTTAGCGAAAAATCTACCTCAAAAGGAAAATTTGTTATATTAACACATGAATCCCAACACACACAGTGACCATTCGGCTGAGCCATCGGCCTCTATAGCTCAGTGGTTAGAGCACTGGTCTTGTAAACCAGTGGTCGTGAGTTCGATTCTCACTAGGGGCTTAATGTGGCTGTATATTCATTTTGTATTCATTTCAAATTTCAAAACTTTTATTTTTTAAAAATCTAAGTTGTGTCTAATTAGCCTAGTGTATAGTCTTTCCATGCGCCCATTGCACACTAAGAAATTAGATGTTGCGGTGCTAAATGCTAGCAAAAATCACTCCGCTGAATTTATTGAATATTAAACGAAACAGACCAAATTTAATCTGAACAACAGAAGCACAGCGCACACTGTGGACAATGCGCTGAGCCATTAACTTTCAGACGCCTCTATAGCTCAGTGGTTAGAGCACTGGTCTTGTAAACCAGGGGTCGTGAGTTCGATCCTCACTAGGGGCTTCTGCGGCTCACAAATCTTTTTCTTTATTCAATTTTTAATTCATATTACAATTTTGTCTAATTTTAAGATCTATTCATTACTTATCTATAATTTATTCATAATTCATTATATTCACTGTATTTTTTTTTTTTGGGGGGGGGGGGGGGTGAATCTTTACCCAACATACTCTAGCGCACTGCACCCCACTTACCACAGTCATTAACTCGTTTCATCAGCTCAATAAAAAATACACGTTAAAAGTTTCCCCACTGCAGTCCATAACCAGGACCTAACCGCCCTTAAGGGTTTAGTTTAGCAGTAAAAACTTCGCCCTTACCACTATCGTCGAATCCATGCGTCAGTTCGTGGCCCACCACTGCTCCTATCATACCGTAATTCATAAACCTGAATTGCAAGTATATGGTGATAATTTATTTATTTATTTATTTACAGTCTTTGATCCATTCAAACAGTGTAAAAGTCTAACTTTCACAATTTGTGAAATAAGTGTGAATAATGTCAATATAATACGTTTACTAAAATTAGTGAAATAATTTAAATCTCTTCGAAAAAGTATAAATGAAAGTTCCTCGTTTTTTTCTCTGTTAATTTATTTATTCATTTACTTAAAACTTATTTACCTTGGCTGGTTTTTATCGAAGAATGGCCATTGCATGATCCCAGCAGGAAATACTGAAAAAAAAGGTGGAATTATAGCTTTAATAAAATGTGTCTTTACGTTTATTGTATATGGTTATCCATGGGATAGATCCAACCTGTCCTGTATAAAACCGGATAGCACTATAATGTGTAATGTAAATAATACTTTATCAAACCATGAAATACATTTGTACGGCTCAAGGCCTATTGATTGTTATGGCAGATAAATACATGTACAGCCAAACTGGTCCTCTCTGTGAGAAAGTAGAAAGTTTCCATTTGATCCCCTATACATCAACGTAGCTTCTCTGGCTCCGTGGTAACTTCGCCGCCTTTGACAAAGATAGACACTTATATACGGGTTCGAATCCTGAACATTCATTGAGACTTTTTTGCTATAAATAATTTCTAAAATTTGCGTTTGATTACCATAAGAGGAAACCCCTAGGGATGGAGGACGGCGGGTCGGTCACGGAGCAGTCAGTAGCGTGGAGGGTTGCAAAAAATATACCAAGCCATCAGCAAACCATGGTAACGACAAGACACGAGTTCAAATCCCACATGACGCATGTCAGTTCACCACAACAACAAGCTGGCCCCGAAATCGACAACGAATGCAGGCTCTCGTTGGTGCGAACAAATTACCTTTTGCATAATTTCGATTTCTAAAAAAAGCACCGATGGTCCCCTCTTGAAATTAGAATTTTGACTCGCTGAATCATATAGTTCTAAACCGTACCAAGCGGCACCGTTCGCCCTCTAAAATACCAAATTTTCCTTCCCCGGACTCCACGCTAAGGAGGAGGGGGGGGGAGGGTCCGCGGTCCGCGGTCCGCGAAACCCCCCACCCCCCACCCCTTTAGAAAAATCCTGTATCCGCCCCTGTAAAGTTAGTACGATAGTTTCTGGGAATGGTCCACCCATTTGTTTCAAACAATACAATTGAATAATCAAGAAACGATTTGGTTGACCGGTGAAGTGTTTTAAACCAAAACCAGTCTTGGTCTATCTCTGAACGCCACAGATCTACTGGTGCTGGCATTGGTACTGGCACTTACCCATTTGGTTTGACGTGGACGAGTAATACGCGTTCACCACCTGTGGATTCATGTACCACCTGGAATGAACAATGTTCAGAGGAGGATTTGATGAAACATTTACATGTACTAGTGCCTTCTTAGGCGGTCTTTAAAAAGGGATTCTAAACGAACAAAATTGTTCGTTAGCTTGGTATTTGAATATAAATCATAATTACTTGGCACAAACTGGTAAATGCGTTTTTTTTTGTAAGAAACAAAACTAGCTTGGTTGCAACTTCGGAGACAAAGACTTTTCAAGATGGCCGCTAATTTGTAAGGGAAAATAAAAAAAAAGAAAACAGCCATTTAAAAAGTCACAATACCAAAAACACTGAATACCTGTTTTTATCCACTGGCTTCTTGAGTCTCTCTGCCGATTCTTTGTAATCATTGGGTATTCTAGCTAATACGTTTTGTAAGTAACAATCCGCACAGCTAATGTTCACCTGAATATTGGAAAGAAAATGATATTACAATTTTCGAAAAAAAAAAATAATAATTAATAATGAAATGAAAGAAACAAAATGAAGTGGAAAACAAAATGAAGCCACTAAAGGTGGGTAATGTCTACATATTGTGTTTATCATGACGTTGTAACGGTGTCTTTCGTAACAAAAAGTAATAACTGGTTTATTAAAGATAACAAAATGATGCATTTAAACAGTGATAAAGGTATTGCTAACGAACAGAGGTTTCAATGACAAGAAAATAAATAAATAAATAAATAAATAAATAAATAAATAAATAAATAAATAAAATAAGAAAGAAAGAAAGAAAGAAAGAAAACCACTGGTGTTCACTGAAACTTAAGAACTCGATCCAGAATCTGTGATTTCAGTGAGTCTTCTGTCGATAACGTCCACTCTATGTGGGCGCGATGAAACTTACCCCTTTGTACTTGTCGTCAAGGGCAGTGGTGTTGATGGCCATGGGTGGGTATCCGATCTTATACTTCATTGAATAAGCCTGGTAAAGAAACGAACACGGTGGTTACTGAATAAAGAATGTACTGTTAATATGAAAAATAACATGTATAAAAGAAATATACCTATAAACAAAGGCGACGAACGCAAACTGTCAAAACTTAATTGTTTGCAGTATCTATTCAAAGCAATTGCAATTTCTGAGAGAAGAAAACCATTGAAAAATACTACCTTTTCTTTCGCCGCTTCCTTCGTTTGCTCATCCATCCAGTAGATGGAGTCCAACCGTCCAACAAATACGTCTTTCACCCTAGCTATTAAATCTTCCGCCTAAGAAAGAATGAGAAAATGATTTTCGCCAATTTTGTTCCGTTGTAGTGTAGTACCTAAATATATAGTGACAGATCTTATGGCAGTCCACCACGTCAAAGAGCATGGTCACATCATACACACATATGATACCTGTATAAATGACAAATGCCCCGGCTATTTGAGACCTCGTTTAAGGTCGAAACAGACAAAGTGCTTGTCTAAAAGTTTGCAAAAAAATTTAGGCTACCTTTCATTTGTTAAGCAGACATCCCTGGAAACTAACCTCGGTCTTGCTCTCCGGGGAGAAATATTCTTCGACAAAGAGGCCACCCAGAGCTAAGCCGAACTGTGAATTTACGGCTGACTGGCAGGTTTTCCAACGGTCCTGAGTTTTTGTGGTACCTTCATGGAAATTATATAATTACATCCGATTCCAAGCTGTATCTTTGTATTTAATACAGCCGATTCCAAACGTTCTTACTTTTTTTAAGCGAATGCTTATTTTCTAATATTAATGTCAGTACAAGTATATGAATTCAAGTAACAGCATTAAAAGCAAATTAGAAAAAGGATGCGTTTGTTTAAATACAGAACTGCCGATGTATTTTCAAAATTATTGGAGGCATAAATATTAAATCGTCATTCTCTTTCTGTCTATGTGTGTGTTTGTGTGGGGGTGGGGGAGGGGGAGGGGGAAGGGCTCTGGAAACGCCTATTAAAACAACCAACACTCACCTCTCCTAGCTTTCTGATAATCTTCCATCGCTCCACGGAAGTCAGATGAAAGGAGATGTAAATAGCCGCGCATGACGACCCAAACTAGGTAACTGTTTAGTACTCTGGAATGATAAAACACCGCCAATGAACAGTCATATTAATTTTAATTAGTATCTTAGCTTGAAGGTATAATATCCGTTGTCAAATCGAATTTTCCTTGAAAGAAAAGTGAGGCGCTTTGTTTATCAAAAAAAAAAAAAAAAAAAAAAAAAAAAAAAAAAAAAAAAAAAAAAAAAAAAAAAAAAAAAAAAAAAAAAAAAAAAAAAAAAAAAAAAAAAAAAAAAAAAAAAAAAAAAAAAAAAAAAAAAAAAAAAAAAAAAAAAAAAAAAAAAAAAAAAAAAAAAAAAAAAAAAAAAAAAAAAAAAAAAAAAAAAAAAAAAAAAAAAAAAAAAAAAAAAAAAAAAAAAAAAAAAAAAAAAAAAAAAAAAAAAAAAAAAAAAAAAAAAAAAAAAAAAAAAAAAAAAAAAAAAAAAAAAAAAAAAAAAAAAAAAAAAAAAAAAAAAAAAAAAAAAAAAAAAAAAAAAAAAAAAAAAAAAAAAAAAAAAAAAAAAAAAAAAAAAAAAAAAAAAAAAAAAAAAAAAAAAAAAAAAAAAAAAAAAAAAAAAAAAAAAAAAAAAAAAAAAAAAAAAAAAAAAAAAAAAAAAAAAAAAAAAAAAAAAAAAAAAAAAAAAAAAAAAAAAAAAAAAAAAAAAAAAAAAAAAAAAAAAAAAAAAAAAAAAAAAAAAAAAAAAAAAAAAAAAAAAAAAAAAAAAAAAAAAAAAAAAAAAAAAAAAAAAAAAAAAAAAAAAAAAAAAAAAAAAAAAAAAAAAAAAAAAAAAAAAAAAAAAAAAAAAAAAAAAAAAAAAAAAAAAAAAAAAAAAAAAAAAAAAAAAAAAAAAAAAAAAAAAAAAAAAAAAAAAAAAAAAAAAAAAAAAAAAAAAAAAAAAAAAAAAAAAAAAAAAAAAAAAAAAAAAAAAAAAAAAAAAAAAAAAAAAAAAAAAAAAAAAAAAAAAAAAAAAAAAAAAAAAAAAAAAAAAAAAAAAAAAAAAAAAAAAAAAAAAAAAAAAAAAAAAAAAAAAAAAAAAAAAAAAAAAAAAAAAAAAAAAAAAAAAAAAAAAAAAAAAAAAAAAAAAAAAAAAAAAAAAAAAAAAAAAAAAAAAAAAAAAAAAAAAAAAAAAAAAAAAAAAAAAAAAAAAAAAAAAAAAAAAAAACGGTACTCTATTGAGACATTGATGCTTACTTTGGTTCCGTATTATCTATTAATTCCGATAAATTTCCAAAATATCTTCTGTTGGTTATAATAACTTCTGTAGCGTTCGTGATGTCATCATAGTTGTGCGCAAAGAAAGACACCCAATCTACCTAGAAACATAAAAACATTAAAGAATGAAAAAAAATGAATAATAAGTGACTATAATTCAAAATCCTACATATTTTAGACTTTTGCTGTAACATATGTAAATATAGAATAACAGTTAAATCTACTGTATAATTTATCACTTGTTATCATTAATTTATAAACTTGAGAATGATTTAATTATGATTATTTCAACCTAAAGACTCCCAGTCTAAGCCTTATTAAACATAGTGGACCTAAATGTAAGGCATTTTTATTGTGTGGTGGTGTATAGAAGTGTATAAAAACTTAAAATAAATTACACCATCATTTTGTTAATCAAACACACATCTTTATTCTTTGGAACAAATATTTCTTATTCAAGTTGAAAATTATTCACACTTAATAAAACGAGATAAAATCGGAATATTTACAGATGGAGATAATGCTTCAAGCTCGCCCAGGGTCAGTTTGTTATACAGCAAGTCGGGGTCGATTCTTTCTGGAGCGTCTGTGGCAATGGTGATCTGGAAGAACATAATATGTGATAACTGAATCGCTTGTCGCATTCGGCCAACCTCGGATGATTCCGCGCTTCACCGGCAGGATGCGTAGATGAACGAAAACAGCCGAGTTGTTCCGTACTTGTTTGGAAGCTCATCCATTGCGTTATGCGTATTGCCTCTATTCCACACCGACTACGAATTCCACGCACCGCCAGGAATTGATAAATTTTAAAAATCGTGAGTAATCGTGGAATTTTGCAGGTGGAAACCTTGAACCTGCAGGATTCAGTTACAAATTTATTAAGATAGACTTAAGAATATTCGTTGGATTCTGCTCGAACAGCACAAACAAGCCTTAACTTGCAAGAATGATTAATACGAGTATTAGGATTCACCAAGTATACTTACATTTGCTAAACTCTTTTCGAACGTTATAATATCTTGAACGAACTGTTCTGTCGCGTTTTCGTCCGCACCCATGAGAGCTGCTATTCTCACCATGAATTCTTTGTAGGCTATATAGAAGGTGCTGGTCGTTTCGTTTTCAAAGTAATAGCTTCTGTCCGTTGTTAATCCGCCTTGGTCAATCTACAGAAAATAGTGAAATGATTACAGACACACAGTGCCAGTGAGATCATTTCGTAGCAAGAAAAAACTTTTAGTCTTGGAATTTTCGGTAAATTTCCCCTCATTACCGAGGTTTTCGCTATCAAATCTGCTGAAAAAAGGATGGTTATAATTTCATTAAAAACGTCAAAAGAGTGATATCAACAATTTATTTTTCAGATTTATGAGAGAGAGAGAGAGAGAGAAAGAGAGAGAGAGAGAGTCACCTGAATAATATTATGTGTAGAATTTCTGTCGTCTGCCGTGATGTAGAATCGGAAGAGAACGCTTCTGTCAAATGTGTATTGCGCTGTTATCAAAGCTGTGAAAAAGTCCCACGAGGTGGCGTTCCAATCACCTGAAAAGGCACATTACACATATGACCAACAGTAATGTTGAATCATAATATGCTGAGAACATATAAGCCAATGCATGTGCAAAGCTGTATAGTTACTTCACTGATGCAATTTTTCTATTAAAATATTTAGATATTTGTGATTTTCGAAATTGCCGGTAGATTACACCATGAGTTCAAGAGTATTTAAAATTCATAAATGAGAATTATTAGAAACCGAATGCCTTAGACTCTGAAACACAAGGTGTATCTTAGAATAGGACAATTTATAAGCAGAAAAAGAACATACAGAGAGAGAGAGAGAGAGAGAGAGAGAGGCCGCCTCAAAGGTTTATTTTTGTATTTAGTCGACAAAAATAACCTAAGGACGTCATCTAAACGCGAAAACATGCGCTGCGCTCTGCGTGAAATGAAGAGCATTCTGTCGAGCATAATAAGTAGGCGTAGAAAGACAGTGAGGCGTATTACGTACATCTCGGTGGGGGTGAGAAATATATGTATCTTTAGTTTTTTTAATTGATGCATCTTTTTATATTGCTTTAAATTGCCCTCAGATTTTGTTCATTAGCACTCTTTTTTCTTTTTTTGTTTTATCGTCATCTTTTTTTTACGATATGTTGTTTCAAATTGTGTTTCCATAGCTAATAATACGATACGATACGATGTGTAACACCCCTGAAAATGAAAATATTCTATGTTACAATTCAAATATTTTCCGAATAGATTCTAAACGGCAAAGTAGATAAAGATACATTTGCCTATTCCAATAATCAAATACAGGCAAGACGGATAATCACCCTACTCAAACAAACAGCTCGAGATCCCCATAACACCTGGTCCAGGAAAACAATCAGGCAATCGTAAGAATTCAGTAATCTTTGTAGCAACTAGGACCCAGTATTTTGGGTCTTAGGTAGCAACAAACGAGACATTGTGAAGAAAGGGGCGTCCGCGGCAAGATCAGAGGCACAGTGGTATCAGTTTGTCAATTCTGGGGTCGCCGTAGACAGGCTCTCGGGGGCGATCTTCCCATAACTTCTGTGATAAGACGCTGCGATAGTCTGATAGCAAACCTGTGGAGTAACGTGGTCTCTTTTGCATTGGCTAAACGGACACTTGAACTATAATAGATACATATCGTTTTTATTTGCATAATGGATAAACGAACCTAGTTATCTATATTGATTAAAATTTCAATTTGAGGTTATATTAAGTCCTTTGGAAGTCCGCATGAAATATCCCATATGGAGGTATATTTCTAATATAGAAGTCAAGAACAATATCAATCAACTAAACATCTATGTGAACAACTAAGAAAACAAAATATCAAATTTCTTCCTTTTATGTAATCTAATACTTTTTCTTCTTTCTGTGCAATTAGTCAGTAATAATATCCGAATTGCTTATTGCGCTTTTTAAGTAATTTCATTCCCTGATTTTTGTTACAGTTTCACTGGAAATAATATTCCGAAGTACATGTTAAATGTTAAATGTAAATAAACTAGTTTAAGAAGGCAGTGAGCGTAGACAATATCTTCGAATTCAATAAGATTTTTTAAGCAAAAAATCTTTGAAAATTATTAGATGCTCTTTTAAGATTGATATATAATGATAATTCATCATTTTTGTTTTACTGGAATTACAAAAGTAAGACGACGTTGTGTTTTTTATCGCCAGAATTTCTGCCCTCAATTATTACCAAGTTATCTTAAATTCAGAAAACTTAGATTCAGAAAAGTATTCTTTAAGTGGAGTTTTTATACAGTTCAACCAGTGCCAAAACCTAAATTTTTTTACAACAAGACAAATTCTCCGAACAGCTTTTAATAGAATTTTTGAATGGGAGGTTAGAAGTAAGAAGGTGCACACTTAAGCGACTATTTTTGGAATGGGGTTATTTTCATAGTGTCTTGTTTCCTTTTAGCTTGAAGTTCGGATGGCACAAACAGCTACTTATACTATATGAGAACAAGCAAGTTACTTAGCCAAATGAGACGCAGAAATAGCCGATGGAAAAACACAGAAAAAGACTTTATAACCACTTTATAACCATTTGCGTCAGAGGTCTGTTTTTTATTTTTGTTTTGTCAACTTTCTTTTGTACTGCACATAATGAAGCATGTCCGGCAATTAATTCAGAGAAATAGAACATGTTAGAATTCAGAGAAAAAGAACATGTTAGAGGCAGTGCGTGCGCTGTTGCACGGTGTTTTGTGAAGTGGAGGGCTAAGGCAAACAACTGATACATGCTTACATTTCAAATAAAATAAAATGTCTGTTAAGCCTATTGTTAAAAATTCTTAGACAAAGAAAATTGTTTAAAAAAGCACATGTTGAACGCTTATTCTGTTTGGCTTACTCAAACAAAGAGTTGGTGTAAAGTAACGCTATTTATTTATTTATTTATTTATTTATTTATTTATTTATTTATTTATGCTTGTGATCACTCGGACAACAAAGTATTTCCACCTTCAGAAATATGTTACAAAAGAAAAGGCTACAAAATTTAATGTTCATGAACACTGACTCATGGATTGGATGTTGACTATTACATGTTGTCATAGTCTCAAAGTTGAAATAGGTGACAGTGGGCAAAACCCCATTCCCCAAGCGGTCGCAACGCCGTTGTGATAAATTAATAAATAAATTCATATTCCTATCTTGTACATCTACATAAAAAAGATACATGGGTTATTTTAAAAAGATGGACGGCAACACATGTAATAATTTATTTAACTCAAAAACATATCACAATCATTCATTATTCAAAGCTTGTGCGATTTTATCTTCTTTGTTATCAAACGCAGCCATTGTTAAGAAGGACTTTGGTCTCTACAACTTTTTTCTTTTCTATCTTGTTTGTTTAGGTCTTTACCTAAAAGGGTTCGAATCTGTTGTGTTGTTGTATTTTTGTGGGGAAAGAAAAATGAGCCGGGAAGTAGTACAATGCTCTTTGTATATGTCGCTCCCCCTACTCTCTCTCTCTCTTTCTCTCTCTCTCTCTCTCTCTCTCTCTCTCTCACACACACACACACACACACACACACACACTACCAGCACTTATTTTTCTATCTGCATGTAGCTCACGTACGCTTACTTGTTGAAACAACGGTTTTATGGCGATATGAGAGTAACTACTATGTAAAATAAATATTAAATGTGTCCTCAGGCACTTACAGTTATCGATGTATGGAGAGACCAGGGCGTAAACATACGGTAAATACTTTTCAAACACCACAAATCATAAGAATTCACTTTTCAAGATTTATCATTTTCTGACACTTATTAAAATGTGCTTTCTTTCATCCACTTATTTATTTCACTTTTGAAATCTTTTGAACCTATATCGTTGACAAAATATTATATTTGGGGGGAAATTATTTATTCATGTTGTTCGAATGCTTGGAGTATTGAACGTGTCGTCATTTTTTTTAAAGTGGTTTTGTGGTTTTCATTCGAAACTCGTTGGGCTACTTATATTGAACAACCGCACATTATTTACATACCACATGAGTTCATGATTTGTGCCTCTATACGAAATAACACAAACTTTAAAGCGTCCTTTTTTGGATTGAGTATATTTTTTAAGTTTTGCGTTGTATTGCACCATTGTGTGTGTATGTGTGTGTGTGCATGTGTGTGTGTGTGTGTGTGTGTGTGTGTGTGAGAGAGAGAGAGAGAGAGAGAGACTATGTTTGTAGCAAGTGCACAGAGATCGACCAAGCCTCTTCACTAGATTACGGTTGGTTCACGTTGGTCACGTCCGCATTTTAATATATACATGACGTCAGTTTCACTGCACGCCAAAATACACAAAAATTCGACTGAGAAATATGTTGAATCATGGCAAATGGGACAAGCATGATTGTAAAGTTTTTAAGCTTCATCGTTCATCACATGATTTTCAGCGTCTTAAGGTCCCAGGTTTACAAACTTATCATAAAACTGAACCAAAAATATATAAGCCATTTACAGCCTTTTATGACAGAGAGAACCGCATAAAAGTATCCAAATACACCCCGACAGCTACGGTTATGATAGGTAGCCTACGATAAGGTAGGAGCTCTGTAAATGGCGAGATCACAACGGGGTTTGTGATCTCAATCTTTGTGACGCAGACTCCAGATGAATAAACTTAATAGTAATCATGTGGATGTCTTTATCATTATTAGTATTTGGTCAATTTTTTTCTGTGTGTGTGTGTGTGTGTGTGTGTGTGTGTTTGTGTGTGTGTGTGTTGAGGGGGGGCGGGTGACACTGTCGAGTTGATTGCAACAGTAAAGAACAAAGATATTGAACAATTAAGCTTTCTCAGCAATGTTTAAAAGGGGTTTTGCCGAGAAAACTTAATTGTTTAAAAGGGACTTATGAACTATTGGATCCAAAATTATGTGTAACCTTCCTGGAATAAAGATTCATGTGTTATCAGTGACATCAATAGACACACCCCAAGATGGTGGCTGCAGCCATATTTTATGTCAGATGGCGGATGACACAGGTCACCTTGGTCCAAATGTAATACATTGTACTCACGCAGTAGAAGACAACGGTTACTCGCGGTATTATGGTTGGCCGCATTATTTCCAAAGACATGGAAAAATCAGATGCTGCCTCCTTAAATGGTACAAATCTGGACGCTTTTGACGCGTTCGACTCGACGTAAATTGCCGATCAAACGCAAAACCCATTTTTCTTGCTGCCAATCGCGACCCCATTACGGGAACAAGAGGCAAGTGCCGGAGAATTATGTTCAATTAAAGTAGCCCATAATTCTTGGTGAACGCGTTAAGTTCAGGGCAACCTACTTTGAATCATGACCTGAGCTTCAGAATCTAACAACTAACATTGTACATCACTTCGCTATACCCTTAAGTCATGCCTTTTGTTAAAAGTTCATGACAACGAACGCACATCATGGATTTCAGTGTTTAACATTCCTTCTATCTTTTACAGTCCTTCGTCATAGTTTTTGGTGAACGCGTCGCGTTTCAGGTAAATTAAAGCATGGGTTACACCCCGAGTTTCGTAGAGCCTCGACCTTCTTGTCGGCATACCCCTTTGTCATAATACTTGTTAAAAGTTCAGTTCAACTAAATTACAGAATGGGTCTCAGCCTGTGTTTCAAAGTTTTAAAAATGGATAGTGTCCTTCATGTTGGAGCGCGCTCGTCTCGTTTGAAGACTGGTGAAATTTTCTATTTTGAAACTGTATTGTGTAATATATAAAGCATATGGCATCACAAAAACAAATCCGTCACAAAATACACGCTCACGCACTTGCTTTATAAGAAAATATGCCATGCACAGAGCGATTTGAATTCTACATACGCTGAGTAGTTAGGAGGAAAATATATATATATATATATATATATATATATATATACTTGAACTACAGCGGCAAAGTGACTTATATGTTTCTGTCAAATATTTCATGGAAGAAATCTTAATATGCCGGGCTTCCCTAAAGTTGGTTTTTCCTTATAAATATCTATTTGAGTCGGGCTGGGGAGAAATCAGAAAAATATCGCCGCAGTCATATTGTTCTCTGCCCTCTTCACCTTCATCATACTAATAAGGGAGCGTTCAGATAAACCCATGCTACAAGCTGGGTCGATTCAACTCACGGGAGATTCTCCTCATATGCAATCGCTGTACATTGGATTTAATGCCTGTCACGCCTCCTTGAGCGCCTAGCGGGTAATAAAGCCGAACGCGCACCAAAGTTAATTACCCTGGCCACCAAGGTAGCGCGGCAGACAATTAAGCTGATTACACTGATTGCAATTAAGCGAGAATTCCCAGCAGAGTTGGATCGATCCAGCAGGTGCAATGTTTGAATCTGAAAGCGGTCTAAGCTGCAGAATGTGGCCCCTACGTGAACAGAGTCAAATCACAGCAAAAACGGACGGTAGAATAGGCTTTTCATTGTCTCTGGTATAAAGATAACATTAAAAAATAATAAATCGGTCTTTAGGAGACTAGGTTTGACGTTTCCATCTTTGAGGTAATTTTGTTTGTTTTAAAACGGCTAACTAATTTTATCAAGAATAAGAGAGCTATACCTTGGGTCAAAGACAACTCCCATGTAGCGAAGGAACTGCTGGGTTTATTGTTATTTTAATATTAAAATATTCTTACTACGAACGGCCTTAAGGCTGAGATGGGATGTAGAGAGTGTTACAATGAGGTTATGGAATGTGGGTAAACCTCCTTCACTTGATATATAATGGTCAAAACAAATAGTGCGCCTCATCTTTGCCCTATCCTCTGATATTTCAGGGGCTTCTAAAATAGTACATAAAAATGAAGACTGTCATACAATTATTTTGTAACAGACTATTAGTGGACCCTACGGTCAGAGAGTACACTGGGTCTAGGTAACCATTTCAACTTCCGTGTCCATACATGTACAATTATATCGACATGGGGATAAGGAAATCTAAAGTATACATGAGCTAACTACTTAGGGTGAAAAATAATACATAGGTTTGAACAAATTTGGCAAAATGGTTTGCCTGTTATTTTGTCAAATTATTTATGGAGTAAATTGAGTTTTGACTGTGTTTTGGTCATTATTTATTACTTAAGGCAACCTGAAAAAAAAGAGGAAGGGAAAATTTTAAAGCACTAGCAACGCGTATAACCAAAACCATACCCACAGGAAATATAACTCACCCAAAGGCGCCCATCCACCAAGGTTTTCTATCATTTTCTCAGCGGGTTCTTTTCCAAGTTTATCTATCGCCTCCGTGTCCATACAACTCTGATAAAACTGCTTAAATTTTCTCTCCGATGATAACTCGCCGTCTCTCATAATCGGCGTTTCTAGCATGGTTTTAAGGGTACTTTTGATGGTCTCTCCCATGGTGCTGTCTATCCCCCAGTAGCGTTGGTCCGCCGGAATCGGGTTCTTTTTCAGCCATCCCCCGCAGGAGAACTGCCAAAAATCTTGACAGGGATCGACGCTGGGATCTAGTCCAGAGACGAGGACATTGGCCGCCCTAATACATTCGGGGGTTAGGCACGTTTGGGAGAGCGCGTCCGGGGATGGAGTAGTCCCCACCCTCGCGTCCGTATTCCCTCCTCCGTTGATCCTCTCGTTCACTGCGCCGCCAATGCGGGCAATACCTGCAACTTCTAGAGATAGTATAACAATGAGTCCTATAATCACTACTCCAGCCAAACATAACGCGAAGATGAAGTGTTTTCGTTGTCTCTTCCACTTTCTAGGATTTTCATTATATTCTTCTATCACCAACTCCGCCTTGCTACCAAACGCCATTGCCTATATTGGACTAAGTTGTTCTACCGTGGTAAGGTACGTGTGTATTCACGTGGGGCCAGTCTTGCCTCTTGGCTTTTATCATTATACGGCCACATTCACACGCCACCCTTTCGGATCAGTCCTCACTCAACTTAAAAAGTTACCTATGTTTATTAAAGCTATGATAGAACGCACCCAGGTTTGTTCCAAGTTACGTTGGCAGACGTTTGAACAATTAAGCGTGTGCCGACGCAGCAAAAATCCATCGGTTAATATTCCTCTGGTTTAGCGAAACTACGCGTAATCCTACGTGGCGACGTAACGTCAGTCGGATCGACGTTCTACCGGCCTAGCTCAGCGAAATGTGAGCGTTACCAAAACAATCCGTACCTGTATTTTGGGTTGAGATATTTCTGTTGCAAATAAACCCCTTCTCAGTACAAGCACACCTAAAATAGAAAGTCACTTTGACATGTGCTGTGCAGCCCCCACCCAAAATAGCCGTCTTCTGCGTTGCACCTGAAACGCTGCAATTTGGTTCAACGCTACAATTTGCGTGTGCAGGGCTTAATTGCCATCCAGATTTCTATCCTTTCTTACTTACACAGTCTCTTGAACGGTATAAGTAGCCTGGTGTATACGCGCCTTTTTATTTGTCGTTCAAAGTTGCCGACTTAAGCGTTATCGCCCTGCGTTTGTATGACGCCGAGCCCCCGCATGCCCCCCGTGAAGTATTTACGTCACTTTGCCCCATTATCATACCACTTCAAAAGAAACGCCGCCGTCTCCCGTGTGGCGATCTACGTGGATACTTTAAGTTAAAGGTGAACAACGCGCGTTAGCACGTTATACTAGTATTTGGGAAGCTTAAGAAGGAAAAATTCCTGGAAATTGCAGCAGTTTTCTCTTTATCAAGATCAAGGGCGCACCTATCGCAGAGCGTACAGGGAATGATTATTTACTGTTTCAAGCTGCCCTTTTCTGAAAATCGAAGTCATAACTTACAAGTCGGCTTTATATCGTTAATTTGTGGACGGTTTTGGATATGCTACCTGTGCACCTTAGTGAATATGGGAAAAGTGCTGAAATCGTCACGAAAATGAAAAAAAACTTACATAACTTACATAGTGTACTCTTTTAAGAGTAAAACAGGCTGCTTTGCACATTTACTTGACAGCTTATACGTAACAACTCACAGATTTCAAACGGCTATACAATACTTATTTCAACTGACAAAAATAAAACCGGCTCTGTAGTAGTTGAGTTGACGTCCTCAGTGGCCTTCAGCTGACAATTATCAGAACATCTCCGACCTTACTGCTGTACCAACTGGAACGTAAGTGTCATAGACGACGGGTAGATGTCCTAAAAATACGCCGCGGAATTCGCCCTCTTTACCTTTACTGGGAAGACGTACTAAGACCACGCTGGGGAATTCGGCCGCTTTACCTAGTCGTGCTTAACATCTATATATATCCTAGCCATGACTGTGAAAGACAACATGTATGAATTACCATTTATACCTTGTTCCCGTCTGTTCTAAATGCCCGAATGGAGAGAAAAAATACGCAAAGAACACAATCACAAATAGGTGCAGGGATTATTCTCATGCCAAAGATTTACAAAATAAAAGAGTGATAGAAGACGGCGAAAGTGAAATATGGCGGGAGTTTCGGAGTGACGTGATTTAAGTTTTCAATGAACAGTTAAATTCTTATCTCCAACTTTAGTGTATCATAAATACCAACACTCTATATCATTAAATCCTTTCTAATCACGTTCTCAAGGATTTCCGAAAGTCCCCGCAATCTTGTTAAGCCAATTTTAATTCATCATTTTATCTGTTTCGAGTGGATTTCATCATTGTGATATTATGCATGTGTACATGTTATGTAATCTGAGAGACGACAAGGCTTGACAATCCCAACTGTTGAATGCTGTGACGAAAATTAAGAAGTTTCATACTCCGGTGTCGTGTTGGCTGTATGCTCCTCCGAGAGTGAGGTCGTTTCAGTGTTAAAGATACGCATACACGTTAAGACAAATGTTCAATATATCGTAGTTATGTCTTGTAGTAATAAAAAAGACAATAAAAAACATTACAACCGTAGTCCGCTTCCCATTGCTTTGTACAGGTGACATTCGTCCCATATATTTATTCCAATACTCCGACTAACCCTAACTTGTACTAATCATATTGGGACCCTGGACTTCCATTCCTCAGACTAGCATTCCTGTCACAACTGCCTCTATTATAAGTATGCCCTTGCTGTTTCCCGCACCGATACATGTAAGAAATGTGCTTACACTGTCAACATACATATGAAACTCAGGGTACTTTTAACAAAGTAATGATAAGTGTCCATAATATTTTCCTCGCGAACCAAATGCACGAGAGAGAGAGAGAGAGAGAGAGAGAGAGAGAGAGAGAGAGAGAGCATCGTCATTCGACCCACGTCAACGAATTATTTGTTGAGCGGAGATACGCACGTGCCAGCGCCTAAATATTTCTCTCTACGAGTTAACAAAACATCTCGTGATCTTCTTAATACAGACACATCTTTTATTAATGAGACTGTCGTCCGCATACAAGACCCTCTTTGTAGGTCATATATAATGCCTGTTAAATGTGTCAGCATGCTACTTAATTTGTATCACGCCACATCTTAGCTTCTTAGACCCATATATAATCAGTAAACAAGACACCAAAGCTGGTACTCAATTCACACAACTTCTGTGCAAAATATGTATGTGGCAAAAATCTTAATTGGTATCAAATATTGCATTTATTTTCTTTAAATAATCTTTCTGACTGACATTTGGCTGAATAAAACAGCAATAGTTCACAAAAAATGTGGCCAATTTTTTTTAGTGCTGCCATCTATCTAAAAGGTTTCCATGACACTGCTGCCACCTATACATTAATCTGCCTTTTTGGACTTCTTGACGCTGCCAGCTGTCCCAGCACCAGACTTCCTTTTGTTTTTCTTATCACTCAAATCTTTCCCTGCAGGAGTGTATTTCGTGGGCTTCTTCTGAGATATGGGAGTTTTGACAGGAGTCATTTCCAGCTTTGGTGATTCAGCAGACTGTTTCATTTTCTTTTGTTGTCCTTTTGCATCTGGACTTTTAACTGTTTCTGTCACAACTGGCGCTGTAACTTTGGGTGATTTGCCCTTTGTCTCGACTTTATCAGCTTTATTTTTTTTACTTTTAGCCTGTGAAGATTTCACTTTTCTATCGGGAACCTCAATATTAGTTACTTTCTTTTCCTTTCTGTCCTTCTTTTTGCCAAGTCCATTCATCTTAGGAGCTGCGCTCTCAACTGATTTCTTATTAGTTACATTTTTGTCAACTTTCTTGGTCCCAGCAGTTTGAGCTTGGTCTTGTTCGCTTTTCTTTTTTACATTCTGTTTATCATTCTTGCCAACTTTACTCGAAGCACCTGTTGGTTTCGTACTCTTAACACTTTCTGATGCTTTCTTTTTCTTTTTTCCAACTGGTACATTTTCAGTTTCACTTTCATCCTCCTCCTCCTCTTCACCATGATCACTCTCTTCATCCTCTTCCTCGTCTTCATCCTCCTCCTCCTCTTCACCATGATCACTCTCTTCGTCCTCCTCATTATCATCATGGTCTACCTCCATCTCTTCCTCATCCTCCTCATTTTCCTCTTCCTCTTCATCATCCTTTTTATCTTCTGAAATTTCAGAGAAGAACTTTTTAAAAAGTCCAGAGGATCTGATATCAAATTTACGATTCATATTACGCACACATGTATATAGATGTACATGTATATCTGTGCACATTTGTGTGAATATGATAGTATAAAATCATGCTTAAATTTACAAAAGATGTCAGCACTACAAGACAAGCTCTTACCAAATACAGGTTTCTTGTTCGAGAACTTCTTTAGCTTGGCCACAAAGAACCCATCCAAGTTATGGGTGTGTGGGTAGAAGCGACGGGTTAATTTCATGGTGGGGTGAAACCGATGTTGTTTGAATCTGCAAAGAACGAAATAAAAACAGAAATAAATATCTATGTTGTTTGGCATTTCAAAAATACTACATTCATGAGCCCTAGTAAAGAAAACCACCCCTTCATTTTTAGATTTATAACCAATTATTGCATATAAGGGAAAATTGCCATTTACAAATATCCAAATAAATTTATCTATTCTGCTTGCACTTACTGTGTAAATCCTTCTCTACCAAAGTCCAGACCAGTGGGGACCAGCTTGACGTTCCTCTTCTTCAGGGCGAAGTCAATCACCCACTCATTCTCTTCCACCTGCAAGGCAACAATGGCTATCAATATTCTGATGAAATTTGATCTGTGTGTAGTAGTGTTACTTATAAAGACAGACTACATGTGTGTCTCCTTTCGAGTACCTAATAAGCTCTTCAGCCCAGTTCCTATACTCACCAATATGGAGCAGGTAGAGTAGGTGATGTAGCCGCCAGTCTTACTTTTGGCATCGCAGCAGTCAATGGCGGCCAAGATCAGCTGCTTCTGGATGTGCGAACACCGCTGAATGTCCTTCTCATCCTGAAAGGGAAAAAAAAGATAAATTAAATCTTAAATAAAAACAAACAAATTGAAAGGTTTTAAGTCATTAGGGTATGCTTGCGACACAGGCACTACTGTTTACTGTAATGGAAGTTTTAAATTTGGCAGGACCAAGTGGAAAATGGTACAAGGGGCCCTAGTGCTCGGCGTATGGTGTATGGCGTTGAAGGGCCCTAGAACCTCAATAGGTTAATATTATATAGTGGCCCTCTAGGAGTTTCTGTAGCAGTGTTTGTAAAGGGGTCATTGTTGGGGCCAAAGTGGTACATGATATATCAGGCTTATTATATATATTGTTGGGGCCAAGGTGGTACATGATATATCAGGCTTATTATATATATTGTTGGGGCCAAGGTGATACATGATATATCAAGCTTATTTCTAGTTATGGCAGTAGAAGTCCTATTACTCATATATATGTCTGTGTCGGCCTATTGTCACTACCATTTCAGACATAGTGCCAAGCCTTACCTTGCTGGCTTTGACAGCTGGGTCCTTCGCGATGACTCCCGTGCCACTACAAGGGGCGTCAAGGAGAACCCTGTCAAAGCCTGTGATGATCTGGAAAAAAAAATAGTAAGCTTTGAAATCATCCTGTGAACTTCATGACTTTGTACAATCTCTTTAAAATTCCTACATGAAAATTTCTTTTGAGAAAATATCAGTAAGAAAATGGTATATTTTGACGAGAGAGAGAGAGAGAGAGAGAGTTGGTCAGTTTACCTCTGGGAACTTCCTTCCGTCATGGGTGCAGACTATGGTATTGGAGATACCCATTCTGTGTATGTTCCCTACGATGGCTTTTGCCCTCTCCGCACTGGGGTCATTGGCAAATAATGTGCCTGTGTTTTTCATTAGGGCAGCTACAATACAGAAAACAGAGAAAAATCATTGCTAAATTCCTGTCTAGAGAACTTACATATTTCCAGTAATCACTTTATTATGATTGCTGGAACTCTATCTTGAACATTTGAACCAACGTTTGCTGCCAGGGTTACTTAGATGATGACGGATACTTGATCTTACATTATGAAACAAGAGGTCACAACGTTTCTTATTATACAAGGCATTCTTCAGTGTTCACCTCAAAACGTGAGAACCAGTATGAGAGATAATTTCTTTTCCATCATTATCCTAGACAAAACAACTGGGTAAATCTAAAAATTCATTTTGATATAAATAAAGGCTGCTTGTATGACACAGTTTTGCTTTCTCTTCTAGTTGTTTTTATTCACAGTTACCTATATATGTAGTCTTTCCTCCTGGTGCAGCAGCCATGTCCAGTACGCGCTCGTTAACTTGTGGCGCCAGCGCCATGACAGGCAGAAAACTGGACGCTCCCTGGATCATGTAGTGACCAGCAAGATACTCTGGGGTTGCTCCTGACGTAAATAAGTTACAAACAGATTTTTAAAAAAGACTATTTGGCCCTCAAAACCCAGTCTGCCTTTTAAAATAACAAGGTTAAACTTTGTACTTATCTCTAGAAAAAAAGAAATAGAGATACATAACAATAAGCAAGCCAAACACTTCCAAAATCTTCCAGATCTTTAAAAATTGCAGACTTTTTCCAACATAAACCTAAAATCTCCCAAAGCCTGTACAAACGTACCTACGGGCACCTGAGAGTCGTAGACTACGAGGCCCACCTTAGACCACTTTCCTACAGGGTCCAGATTCATCCCACGATTGATTAGTGCCTGAGAAAAAGATATAAAAATAGTACCGCAATGCTACTACTGAAACAAATAATTTATCCATTTCAATCATGGCATTATGATAATAGCATTTGAAAAATACCTGATGCAACTAGATGGAAAGAATAGTTGACCAGTGTGACAGAGTTTGTCTCTTTAACAAAACTGCATAACATATAATTGGCCATGTCACATCAGCTGGTACAAGAATGCAAATGTTACGGTTTTTTACCTGTGCCAGGTCGCGTCTTCGTGTCTTCAGTGTATTACATCGTATGGTGACAGGTCTCTGCACTTCATTGGCCTCCAGGAATTCTATTATCTGTGGAAATAAAACAAAATTACATGATGCTTTTTCCATTACCAGTTCTGACTAAACATCTAGGATGCACAAACAGCCTTATTAGATTTCGAGAGAATTTTTCTTTTTACACTGCTTACTATTTAAATCATGCAGTACAAAAGGAAAGCACTCACTAACTCTAAATGGTGACAATCAGGATTTGCAAGAGAACAATTATCTGTAGAAATACAGGGCTATCTGAGACACAGTAAATAAAATATATCAACCAAATGTGTCAGTTGACTGGTTGAGATCACAACACAATCCAACCTCACATGACTGCAAGTGAATGTGTTAGTTAATACTGGTTGAGAAAACAACACAATTGTACCTCGTGTGGAAACAAGTCTAGCAATTTTTCCATAAGGAATGTATTGTAACTGTAATACAGGCAAAGATCTCGGATCAACTGTTCCACATACTCCTTCCTCGTCCTGAAAAAAATAAAGAAAAATGTGCATGAATACTTCAACATAAGCTACTATTTAATAGAGAGACTACTTTTTTCATCTTTTAAATGCCCAACTGGCAAAATACAAACAGATCTTTATTTTATTTGGCTATTTAAGGTGGAGCCTATATTTTATAATTATGTCAGAAAATTGTACAAAGAAAGTAGGTATTAGTAAGGGGTCAGCCTTAACTTACCTTCCTTCCTCTCTCCGTGCCTTGAAGTCTCCAAGGACCTGCAGAATGTCCTTCATTCTCTGCTGTACCAGAGCCAGGTCTGGGGGCTGGACAGGTGGGGACAGTTAAAGATGCATACAAAGTGAATTTTTTGTCACAAAAACCAACTAAATGCCAGCATATAGTTTTAAGTAGCATAACTAAGAGAATTACCAAAAGGCATTGTTTAATTTTACCCGAAAATGATGTTTGAACAGATTTTTCTGCTGGCATTCTAAGCTGTATGTCAATGGGGCAGGAAAGTAGGTCACGGAAATAGGTTAAATTTACAACCATAAATTTAAAGAAAGGAGCAGTCTGAAGGTCTTTTATGAATGATCGAGTCATCTATTCAGTTTTTCCCTTGGCATGTCGAATTTATTTGAGTCATATAAGAATCTAGTAGAAGTGTGTTACTGGGAATCCACACTCCACCGATGCTCGGTTCGTATGTACCTTTAAGGATCATATCTATTGGGTAAAATTCATATTGAATTTATTTATAAAATTTTGATATTAAGTTTTTTGAGTGAACTCTGCCCCCAAATCATCTAGACAAAAGGATATCTTCCTTCTCTACTTCCTGTCCACTTGGAAGCGTGAACACGTCCGTTCGGGCGATGTTGGTCTGGAGCTCTTCCTCTGCCATTTTTCTCTCTTTCTCTTGCTTTTTTTTCAGCTTCTTTGCAGCTTTCTCTACAGGTAGCTCCTATAAATTAAGGCAATCATGTTACCATATGTAGCAAATAATTAATCCGACCTCTTTACATTTACCAGAATATTGTGTGTAAGGAGATAGACAAAATATTATTTTTTCTATTTAATTTTCATGAGTGCTTTTTTTCAGTGTGGCTTTCCAGAATTACTTTCCATTTTCTCCCCTCCCTATTCTAAATTAGTAAAGTGCATTTCAATGCTGCATCTACAGGCCTTCCCAACTACCAGACTCGGCACCTACGGGTCCAGAATAAACCGGTATATCTGACCACACTACCCGTTTTCAAGGTGTGTGTCAGATCGCATAAAAGAGTATCATACCCTATCACAAATTCTGTAAGCCTATCTGTCATCCGGGTATCGCGCCTCGTTTTCGTCAAGTAGGAGTCGCATGAATACAACAGACGACTCCCTCAATCAGGGGGTGGAAACGCGCTACTTATATGATTAAGACGAGCCTAGCCGTCAGTACCGGTTATTGTTTTGTGACCTTGAGGAGCAATTAGGTTTGGTCGTTGCGGCACGCATCAACAGTAGTTGAACTACCACACCTGGGTCTTTTGTTTTTGACAACTGTTCACTCGAGGCGCTTGTTCAAGACTACAGGCTGATATCTACTAGTACTACCAGTGGCTTCATTAGTAACGTTCCCACAATACTTAAGTTTTCTGTCCGTGCGTACAAACCCTGAAAAAGGACAGCCTCGCTGACGAGAACAATGGACGTTTCTCACCCCTCTCTAGGAATACCCCTGCCCTCAATCTCGTCCATCCTGGTAGTCACGAAAATATTTAACCCCCGACAGAATATGCTTCTGCTATCAAAATTAGGTCTACTTTTCTAAATTAATATATAAGTTTGCAAGTTCTTATTTACAAAACATCAATGGCTATGTCCGAACCTAAATTGTATGTTAAAAATTGCGGTACTGTCAGATTTTAGCATAAACAGAGAAAATTGCAGCAGCGCATGAATCTAGATGAGATGCACTACTTTCCAACCCCGCTTAGGATCATTGCTATCACATCGCGCACCAGGCAAAATCGGTGTGGTGGCTGATACTCTGTAATGCGATCTGACACACACCTTGAAAACGGGTAGTGTGGTCTGATAAACCGGTTTATACTGGACCCGTAGGTGCCGAGTCTGGTAGTTGGGAAGGCCTGATCTACTAATGGCACAAAAGAGGCAGTTTAAGAAATTGCTTTTGAACAGACTGAGAAAGGGATCATTAAAATCATGTCAAAAGAGCTATATGAAAAAATATCAACACAGTGGTATGTAATAATGTATTTAATTGTTTCATTTGTTCATATATTTCTTACTGAACTATACCTCTTCTTCTTCATCATCATCATCATCACTTTCAGCTTCACCAAAATCATCTGCTGGTATTTCAGCATCACTGTCATCTTCTTCTTCTTCATCCTCTCTACTTTCCTCTTCCTCATCTTCATCACTCCCTGCCTTCTCAGCCTCCATTTCAAACAGGTCGGACTGTTCACAATAAAAAAAAGATTACGTTAACGCTGGTTGGATGAGTTTATGCTTCACAAAGTTAACAAGTAGAGAACCAGTTACAAGGGCCATTCAGAATGAAATCTGTTGATCCAGCTAATGCCCTCACTGATCCCATGGGGACTCTTGCTGAATGCCACCAGATTTACAGGTAACCGACTCCTCTTGGTTTCTAACATACGTGAATTATTGTATTGTACTCAACACAGAGATTTTTTTTGAAGTTACTTTTTTATGTTCAACTTGGTGAGTGGCAAGTATATATAATGAATAAATAAATAAATTTATTAAGTCTGTGCTGCAACTTGATTTGGCAAAAAAATCTCTCACATTAAAAGACAAATCCCCAAATCAGCACTCACCCCTTCTAGCTCCTCATCCTCTCTTCCATCCTCATTTTCTTCATCCTCCCCTTCTTCCTCCTCTTCTTCATCTTCATCTTCCTCACTATCCACAGGCAACTTTTTCTTTTTGACTGGCTTCAGCCACTTGCTGTTCTCGTCTGTGAATGCCTGCACCTCCTCTGGAATTAAAGTGACATTGCACAGAGTTTAAGAGATGGATCATTAAATATTAGCAGTCTTTAATCAGTTTTCTTACACTTTTAATCAAAGTACATGCTTAATAAGAAGTAAAACCGCTGTACAAAAGCAAACTTTATTATTATTATTATTATTATTATTACTATATATGCAGTGGCAGTTATAACTACAACAACTGATAAATAAATAGTTTTAAAATCTGGACTAAAGCTTTAAAATACTAAAAATACACTTGCAATAAAAAAAAAAAAATGAGCTCCAACTCACCACTGTCAGCGCTACCTTCACTCTCCCCATCGCTTCCCTGCAGCTGTTCTCTCTTCTTCTTTAATTCTGTGGCTTTAACAGCTTCCTTTAGTGCCTCCTCTTTCTTAGCCAGTCTCTTCTTCAACCGTTTCTTAGCACGGCTACCCAGAGCTTTCTGCTTGGCTTCACTGACTGAAAGTAATGGTAATGGTAAAAGTAGTTGTAGAAGTGGTAAAAATCGCCACAGTAACATATATTTGGTGTTACACCAACGTTACAACTTCTGCTGTTAGTGTCACTAGTAATATTTTACGTGCCGACAAGTTTACCTTCCTTCCGCAGCTGTCTTGGTAACTCTGGTGGTTTCTGTTTCTTCGCTTTCCGCCCAGGGCCCTTTTTGGGCCTTTCGGTGTCTAAAGCACGCTTTCTACCCATTGGGTAATTTGCTAAACGTGGCTAACAGAGATTCAACACCGTCACCCAGTTCGTAGCACTTCCATGTGCTAATACCGGAAGCACATGTGAGATACTACCCTGTACGCATGCGCATTCTTGAAATCGGCTAGGTGTGACACATTTTGTCTCACCAACTGCAACGAAATGGAAACGACAAGGGGTGGGCATCTAATGCGAGCATCTCAGGCGCAGATTGAGGCCGTCTTCTGGGTTTTCCCGAAGACGGTTATATTTTCATTCTACATTGACAGGTATCTAATTTTTTTCTGTCGGAAGACGGTCAAAAATGGAGGATAGATCAACAAAAAAATTTGGAAGACTGTCAGGTAATAGGGCCTATATCTGGATCCGCCCCAGCATCTGACATTTGTCTGTCTGTCTGTCTGTTTCTTTTGTGCCATTTAGGCCCCGTTAAGTTAAAAAAAAGCATTATACTGTCTCACACTGTACTAAAATGTATCATCCATTATAGGCCCTACAGTGTGCGTGACAAGAGTACTTATCTACATAAGCAAATTCCCTGAAAGCCTTTATTTCCATTCTATCTCAGCTGCCTTGTGTAGGGCCTACCTGTTGTCATGAGCGAAATTTGTTAAACCTGTATCATTCAACTGAAAGCCACATACCTGTACGAGTAGAGGTCGCATTTTAGTAACAAGATATATCGCTGTTTTTTCTGCGCTTCTAGAAGTCAGATAAAATCATAAAATGGGCTTACTTACGGGGCATCATTTTAAAATTAAGACTGCAGCCATCTTTGAGAATTTCATGACAAGTTTTTTAGTGTTTGAGCAGTAAGAAAAAGAAACTACACACAATGGACAAAAGAAGTGTCACCCCTACTGAACCAATACTTTGGGGGAGATAAATGATTGTGGAATGATATGCTCCTGGTATCATTTTATTAACATCAAATTTCACAAAAATACCAACAATACGATTCCATGGTACAGCGGTTTTATACTCATTAGTCGCATTATAAGTAGACCATGCAGGCATTATAACTTTGATTACTCTGATACATGGGGTGACACTTCTATTGACCAGTGTGTGTACTTATCTGTGAGCTGCCTTAGAAAAATTTTAATTTTTTCCTGCTCACCCTATATCTAAATCTACCACAGTTAAATAAAAAAGCTCATCCATTCATTCCTATAAAATTAAATTCTCAATGTGACCCCTTCAGAATGACGAAACCACGACTAGTGAGTTTTAAGTCAACAGGAGGTTGCATATTCAGCGTGTTGGCATAGCAACGTACAGTAACAGTACCTGACATGCATTCATACATGTAAATTACGTCAAGAAGTCATTCAGTGGTTGGTGGGAGGCTAGAAGAATTGATAATTTAGTTGACGAGGGGCGCTTTTCTGTAAACAGGGTCAATAGACTTTTTTAACCTTTGAACCAAAATGTTTAGCTAGCACAGAAGATGATTATTAGGACCGGTAGTTATTTTGTCATTTATTTATTAATTTAATAATTTATTTATTTATTTCAAGGAGTGAATGTTTAAGTCACGGTGTTTTTTTAAAATCATTTTTTGTTTCATAAACCCCAAATGAGGGTCGGGCGTACCCGTTAAACAAACTGTCAATTTTGGCAGCCTTTGCGGTATTATTTTAGGGTCACCTTCAGACATTACCAGGTTAGGAGAAAAATCTAAGGGTAAGTCTTAACAAAACTTCAGATGTTGCCTTAAAATATAAATCGCATTATATTGCTCACACTTTTTCATCTGCGGTTGTTACTGATTTTAAAGTTGGGACGTTTGCACGCAACATTATTTCGCTTTCGTTTTTCATGTCGCATTAAACAGCGGTTAACTAAGAGCTGCAAGGGACTTGTGCATAACATTGCTCAGTATGTAATGTCGTCAGTTCACTCCAGCTAAAAAACAAAAAGAAAAGAAAAAAAAACACTAGTAGGTATTTAACTTGGACATCCCCATAACTGATTGGGATTGATTTTCCACAGATATTCACAGTTATTGTCTCTATTAAATCAAGGAGTTATAACAGAAGGAGATTACACGCGTGGGGGCGGAGCCCGTATTACGGTCTCTCATTGGTCGGAATGAATAGAACCCAGAGAACAATAGATGCCTATCTCTGTTACGCTTAATTGCTACTCTCGTTTAAATCTCGTTTGTTAGTATCTGTGCCTTCGTCTGTTGATTTTTGAGGACAGACACAGAAACGGAGTCCTAAGTTTCTAAAAAATGAGAGAAATACAGAATTTATATGATATTACGTTGGACAAGGTTTTCAAAAAACAGGTAAGTGCTTTTAAATGCATAACTACACGAAATATGAAGATAAATTGCAACTTTTATGTCGTAGGGTCTCACTGTGTAAGTGTCCAGCTACACGTTGATCTCGCGAGGTGGTGTGTGGAGAATAAATATTGCACGAAAAATATTTCCCACTCATAACAAGTGCCTATAAATATAGTATCAGATGAAGAAAGTTTGGTCTTTATACAGTTGCAATTGTTAAGTAATTTGTGGCAATAGCAAAGAATAAAACTTAGGTGCACTTTCAGTAGCCGAATAACAAGCAGATGCTTAAGCCGCCATCTTGTTAATATTT
>NW_019773637.1:174084-190700 GCF_001039355.2 Lingula anatina | reverse complement strand
AATAAAATTACCAACCATTACGAAAATTACATTCGGAAAGAAAGGCAACATGCAAAGAATTTCAACACTATTTACTTGCTTAAGCCAAGAAAACTCACCCAGATGAAGGTCTACTCATGAAATGTGCATCTCGATATACATGTAGTCATGATCGGAAAGTACTAGTTTATAAATTGTTAGTGATCTCATGGAAATTCGACATTATTTAAGTTCTGCCTTTATCCTGTGTGCACAGTCACTTTAAACAGGTGATCCAGGCGTTATTACGTTTTAAGTTACATACTAACAATCCTGGGCTTAGTTTACTGGCTGGGGTATGCGGAGGAGCGTCTTTTTGTAGTAAGAAGTTTAGAGCGAGCGGTATCAGGCTAATAGTAAAAGAATTTAAGGTTAGTTAAAGAAGTGTTCTTCGGATCTATTTTCAACTTAACATGATAACTAAGTAAGAGGTTTTCCGTGGTCTCTTGATATGATTATAAAACAGAATTAGCCTTTATTTAGAGACTTAATAACACTAGCAAACCATGACGTTTCGGCCCACCTCGTTCACGTGAATGGTGGTTGTGCGCCGGTATCTAGTGAAGTTTACATGAGAACCCAACGTCCCTCCCCCGCCCCCCGCTCTGCCACGCCCATTCCCTGCGACCAGGGCCCCCAACTTGTAACGGTTTCTGAAAGCTTCCAGTTTCCTTAGTTATGCCTGGCAAAGAGATGTTGGAAATCACGCGGCATAACTTTGCATTTGATGTCATGAACACTGCATTCTTCAGACTTCAAGACGTCATGTGGTGCTGATAAATGTGTTATACTTGTAAGACTCTTGGCTTTTTTAGCCATAATTCTTTGCATTTATCTCTTAAGAATGATCGAAAATATTAGGACCTACTTGTCCTTAGATTTTTCTTTGCAGAATTTGAAACACTGCTTAATTTGACAGGTTCACCCGTCAGCAAAGTGTCATTCACACTGTCACGCCTGAGTTTTCCTAAGTTTGGTCACGCCGCAGGTGACAGGTGACAGGTGATAAAAAGATACCAACGTGCTAGTGCTTGTTTGTGACGTCATCAAATTGAGTATTGTGCTATCAACTGAAACTGGGTCAAAATAAATGTATAAATAAAAAAATACACGTATGTTATGCTTTCCATGTTTCTCTGCACTTAGGTCAAGAATAATAGACTCAAAAAAATTTTTTATACAAAGTACTTACCAAAACAATTTGCTGTTTGTTACCAGGTTATGCTCCATTTGCAGAAACGAGATATCTCAAACCGAATGTTCAGCGTTAGAGAGATTGCCTAAGACTAAGTAATATTTAGATATCTAGATACATGTAACTGACAATAGTAGAAAAGCGTGGAGAAAATAATGTCAAAGTTGAAATTTCAGGGACCATGCACCATCATCTTTTCCTAATGTTGGCGACAGCGTGTCTTGCACGTGCAGACGATCACGGGGGTGTCACGTGGAGTCCAAAGGCCAATGAAGTCATTGACTTGACGCACCATTTACATCCAGATACTCCCGTGTTTCCCGGAGCTCAGGGATTCAACTACACCCGTATCCGCAGAGGACCGTGGGTGTACGGAGCAGGATGGTACGTGATATTACAATTTTTTACTACTCCACTCTCTTCAAGCTACAAATAGATTAAAAAAAAAAACGACTGAAAGTCACTCTTATCGCTTTTTATGATGAGCATGTCCATTGGTAATCATTATAAACTATTAAGACAAATTTTATGGTGATCGCGTCAGGAATTAGATATTTTTACCCGAGTAAAGTTGAAAAGCAAACCTTTTGACTATTTTAGAATTCTTTCTATACTACTAGTTAGTAATAAGTTATTAATTTTAGTAATAATAAGTAAATAAGTAATAAGTTAAGTTGGTTTCTGTCCAGTAGGCCATGCAAATTAAACAGTTCAATTCAGCCTCCACATTTCTTCCTTTATGCCAAAAAATCGCAATCAAAAGAAACCAGAATCTCAGCAAATCTAATTAAAAGTTGCGTGGCTCTTTTTTTCTGTCACTTAAGGCTAGAAGACAATGATATTTGTGGATCGGACTTAATGGGCACCAGTCTTCTTGCGCCTGCGCGATGGGCGCAAAACAGATGGTACATCAACGAGATTCCACCGCACAGGTTCTTTGGTCCTGTGGTGAAAGTGGACGTTTCAATGAAAGTCGAGAATAACAGCAACTACAACTTAATGCTGAGCGACCTAAAGAGCTGGGAAAGCCAACATGGCCGAATACCCGACAACGCTATCATACTCGTTCAAACGGGATGGTCCAAGCATTATGGAAACAAAACTGCTTACTTTGGAACTGATGCTGCCTCGTTCTTGATAAACGGAGAACCAACGACCAATCACCCCGGGATATCCGATGAAGCTGCTATGTGGCTTGCAGAGAACACAACAGTGTATGGGGTGGGCATTGACTCCCCTGGTATTGGCCCCAGCTCCTCATACACCGCAAGCACTTCACTGCACAAAAGAAACATCTACACTATTGTTGGTGCGGTAAATCTACATAAGGTCCCGGCGAAAGGGTATTCCTTGGCTGCCTTGCCTATGAACGTAGAGAATGGTACTGCGTCCCTTGTGCGTTTGTTGGCATTTAGGACCGCTAAATTAAGTCCTAAACCTGAGGACACTGTGGATTTGACGTATGCGTTGAACAATGACACCGTGATGTGGGTTGGTAGAGAACCCTTTCAGTTGTTTAGCGTCTATAAAGGGCCCCTGATAATCGGGAATAATAATTTGTGGTAGGTATCATTACTTGTTGTCATATTCTGCAAATCAACTTAGATATAGAGACTATCTGCTATCTTCTGCTACATGTACGAGTTTGTAATATGGAAATGACTCAGCATATATTAGACTGTTTCCAAAGAAAACTGCATTGTGAGCGATTTTGAATGGACTTATTCTCTGTTTCCATGATTGCTATGATGGTTTAGTAGATCACCCAAAATGGACATCAAAGGGCATGAGATGGTAATATCTGGCCACTACTTTAAGTCGTCGTTTGAAATGTAAAAAAAATTCTGCTATAGGCGACTTATTGATCATTTTATATAAATGTTACTTAATAAATGGTAAATGTGCAATGAACTCATTGGTATTGATGTTAATTCCGGAGATAATGCATTATGAAAAGGTTCGTCTTTGATATCATTCTGATTACCGACCAAAGTTAACATAGAGCTGTATATTACAGGTTTGAAAAAAACGCTTTCTGTGGTCCGGAACACATGGGAACCCACCTTGACGCTCCGGCACACTTTATCAAAGACTCTTGGAGAATCCATCAAATCCCCCCTCACGGCCTCATTGGCCCCGCTGTGAGAATAGACATCGACCAAAAGGCTGCAAACGACCCGGACGCAGTTCTCACCGTCGAAGAGATCAAGGCGTGGGAAAGAGAAAACGGGCGTATACCTCAAAATGCCATTGTTTTCCTATATACCGGATGGGGGGAATATGTTAACAATTACACGGCATATCTTGGAACCGATAACCATGAGAATTTTCTTGACGAGAATGGCGTGCCGAGGACACACTGGCCAGGCTTCTCAGCTGAGGCCGGGGAATGGCTTGTCAGCGAGCGGCAGATCCTTGGAGTGGGGATAGATGCTATAAGCTTCGATATTGGCTACACTCTTTTATTCAAGACCCACGTTTCATTCCTTGGAGCACGGGTTCTCGGTCTGGAAAATATTGCAAACCTCGACAAGTTGCCCAAAACTGGCACTACTGTGTTTGTTTTCCACATGGTATACGTTGATGGAAGCGGGGCAGCGACCAGGGTTGTGGCCCTAAAAGATGGTCTTCAGACTTCAACGACCCCAGCTCCCCCTACCAGCCCATCCCCAACGCAGTGTGTGACTGGATCCGGTTGGCGTGTTCTTGCCTCTCTCCGCAGAACCGCTGTATTGGCTTTTGTTATTTGCTTCCTCGCCGAGATAGTTTAATCGACCTTTCGGCCCAAAAGATATATATAATACATTTTTGTCCCCGACTCCTCGATTTCTTAGTTTCCATTGAAACACACAGCAGTGGCAAGCGCCATCTGTCTTTCAGTCAATGCATTTACCGGTGGTTGATGTTTGAATTCCATGTTTTATTCCCTTCAGTCATGAGTTTGAAGTTTGGAATTATGAGTTGTGAATGAGGTGGAAGGGATTTTGTTTGTAATTTTCCTTATTTACACTTACCAGTATGTGTATTGATCCATAAATCAAAACCTTTTTTTCTTTTGGCAACTTTGTACCTCCCCTTCGCACTTGAATGATCTGTAATAGTTCGTGCTTTTATCATAGTAGTGACATGAGTTATACGACTTCAAAGTGATAAATTTCAGTGACTCATTTTAATATTACATGAAATGTGCTGGCATTTTCCACCCCAACATGAAATCGAACGATGTGAAATATTTTTTTCTTTTTTTATTTTCTTTTTTTTTGCATTGCTTAGGCCCTATTTGTTTATCAGTTGCATACTGTATATAGTGCTTGGTTTTGCATTTTATACGTACGCTAACAAGCCTAATTCTAACATGCATGCTAAAAATAACCAATACATCAGATATGCAGTTCAGTAAGTAGTCGACTGGTTCAATTTTCTTTTCCAATTTGAATGCTACTTTCGCTATACAGAATGATACTGGAATGTTATAGAAGCGATAAGGCCGACTTAAAATCAACTGGCATACCCCTGTACATGTAATTTTAAGCAACGACTTTGAATGACAAAAGTAGTACGCAATTGTAAAACTTCTGATATTCATATTTCTTGTGTTATATTTTTTCAATTTTTTCTCTTTTCTTTTTTTGTGGCATATATTGATGGAATGGGTATATCTTTAACTTAATAAGTATAGTACTATCACAGAAGGCAAGGGACGTGGGCTTAACTTTGCATTTAAGTTGACATTTGGTTTGAATTATATTATCGTTATTCATTTTTACTCAATTCTAGCAATTCCTGTACTGGTGCATGCATTTTATGACCTTGTAATATTTTGTTCATTTATTGCTTTAAGTGCGTTCACAAGGCCATATATGGCCTAACAGATACCAACACGTATTATGTCATAGTATAACCTACACAATAAATACTAACACAACAGCGTTATAGTTATAAATGGTTACTACTTTGCCAACCTTTTTTCACCTGGCAAAGATAACTGGAAGACGCCATGTATATACAAAATACATCTATTTGCCGTGTACCGGTACAGTCACAGGTGATCTATGTCACACAGGTAGTCATATTTCTGTCTCTAAAGCAATTTGTGTCGTTCTGAACATTCAGCAAAGACTTGTCGTGGATTCAACTTCAACGTACATATGTGGAAGTACGCCTCGAATTAGTCTGTCTGAAATTGGCGATGTTCCACTTTAGCTTCACGCCAGTTTAAACATAAAAAGGTTAAACGATTTTATGCCAATTAATGAGTGAAACTATTTCAAATAAAAAGTGAACGGATATATAGAATCCTATGGAGTTAATTAAACCAGGTATCTGCATATCCCTGCATAAAATCGACTTCAAAGGGCTCATTTACACTTGGAGCTTATAGTTTTTAACATTTTGGTAATATGTTTTGTATAATAGCCTACGTGCGTATATCTGTTCCGTTGGGATGTGAAACGCTGGTTATCTTTTTCATCTTTCTAACTTCGAAATGTCGTTAAAAAAAGAGAGACGGATACATTCCTTCTTTCTACCTGCATTTGATAGTTTAATTTTATGTTAGCTGGTCTTCGCTTTAAAAAACTGAGTCAGTTAATGAAAGGCGTATTCACAACATGGTGTTATGCCATATATACTACTGTCTGGGATAAACGGGTGACTGACAATGGCTATAGATTGCTTACTAAGTTCTAGTGTAAAGATAGGCAAACAATAGCTGTTTTTGTCGGTCTTCATTGCAAAACTCAGTAAACAGCGTACTTTATTTCGTTGTGAAATCATACACATAAAAGGTGGGAACAGTTTATTGGAGAATGCAATTTATTGTCAATAAGGGTGCTTTTTTTTTTTACAACAAAAGCGGTCTCAACATCGGCGTTTGTCACGCTTGACGTCAGAAATGACAAACAGTGGCAGACATTGACATCGATTCGGTATATGTGTCCCTCTATAGGCAGGTCCAGTGGAGAAAACGAACCACCTATATTTATTTGTCTTTATCTATAAGTCTATACATATTAAAGGCAGGCCATTTGGAAGCACATTTAATATAAAGGAGGGGGGTAAACATTTTGAAAATAAGGAAGGGGCGGGTGGGGGGCGATTCTTCTTACCCCTTTTTTACTCCATGGCATGGTTGAAAGGAGAGTGCACATGGTCTTCATACATCTATATAGAGGTAGACAAGCTGAGGGATAAGACACGTCGATAAATAGATACAGTGCAGACAGATCGAAATAATCACCTATATCTCAATGTCGCACCTGAAATTATGGCGAAGCAAAAACTTAAATCTCTTCCATAACAGAGTGCCGATTTATCACAGCACACACACACACACACACGCACACAAACCTACACAAACACACCCCCGCACACACACACACCCGCACGCACACACACCCTCACACAAGCACAAACACACACACTCACACACACACAATGCCACTTCCATGATGACAGCATTGTCACAGACATTGCAACAGGTGTTCTAATTTTAGTGTTAGGGATCACCTGCTGCAGTGCTTATACTGCAAAACACTACTGCTGTAATAATAATTAATATAGCTTTAAAACTTGACGCACCTGCGTTGAATTGAATTCCACTGTATCACAGTTAAATCGACTGAATATTGTTTGAGGTGTTATTTTCGCCCGTTTTATGCATTTTACTCTCATCTTTTCTGTTATCTTTACAAAATGATCAGCAGTGCATGAACTGTTCCATTTGCTTTATTATTAGAGAGGGCGAGGTAGAGGAAGACGGCAAAGAAACGTTAAGAAAGGTGTTGAAACTAGGTCCAATTCATTTTAACACAAAAGTAGATTAAAATAAGATTAAAATAATTGACTTTAGGACGATCAACAACGTCACATGAAGCAACTGATCTTAGACGAAACGTAACTGAACTTGAGAAGTGTCAAATTTCATTCAGCATAATGGAATTTTAAAACCAAGATTATCTGAATGGTGAAAACACCATAATCGACTTTCCCTGTGAAACAAAAGGTAAAAATATCTACTCTCAAAGTTTTTACATACCAGTAGTTGTGGCAGAGTCAGAAATCAAACGCACTCGTAAATAGAATATAATTTATTGCCCTTTCAAAAATAATAAAATTATCATAATTATAATAATAACGATAATGATGATGAAGTAATACTGTACACTGATTTTGAGCATACATAACAGGTTTAGGATTTCAAAAAAAAACAGATAACAGTAAATATAACGTAGAATATAAACGACCAGGAATGGTAACGAGGGAGAGAGTATAACATTGATCGAGAGATTTATACACATTTTGCATTGGAACAACGCTTTTATCGCACGTCGGTCCAGTTTTGTTTCCTTACGGTACATTTATACCCAAAATAAGATTAGTGATCGACGTTACAATAAAGACACACACACAGTCACTAATCTGGTACAAATTAACTATGGATGTTTGCTAAGCTTCGGAGACAAACTTAACGATAGATGTCGCAAGCATAGATCTGTTCCATCATAGCTTTTGGGATATGTAACTTAATATTTTAATAACAGTGAATAGATAATATGTACTTTGTTTCACTAATATATATGTATACGCAATAACGAATTGAAATTCATGCAAAGGAGATATCTCCAGAACTGAGTTGCAAACTAGGCATCGCTTGGAGCAAAAATTGCTGGCATACGAACAGTCCAGAAAAAAAACCAGTGCACTTTGACAATGGATAAATCGAAAGTATGTCACTGGAGACTATGAGCTCTTTTTGCAAAAAAAATTTAATGTCGCTAATGATTCAGAACTGTCATCGCTTTTTTTAGAGATCCATTTTATTATTGTCCCAAATTAGGACGAACACAATTCGGTCTTAGCTTTAGCCAAAGGTTGGGCTATTGGCTGTTTGGGGGAAACAAACGCTGTGCTACTGGCTTAAAAGCGTTGGCCAGATATATGAGAATTTCCACTTCTGCTCTTACTAAAAAAAGATATGCTTGCATTTGCATCTCGCTGTAATTATTGAAAGTACAAATATGACGAACACTTCTGTAAACAATGGCAAAACTCTCTACAAATACAATTTCCAACGTATACATAAGGTAACATAATTATTAGAAAACCAAGAAAATGCATAAATAGTTTTGTACACTACCTCCTTGTATGATCAATTTAGTTTCACATTCTTAACATATGGATAGAAAAGAGGCCCATGCCATTGTCACTACGGCTATGTATAAAAATATATATTGAACACACATGGGACATGAAATACACGTGAAAGTGCATGGGATGGTAATATATCAAACATAAAAATATCTTAATATGTACCAAATTTCAAATTTTACTACTGGGAGATGCAAAAAGTATTACCAAAACAGAGAGGAAAAACTGACTGAACTGTATGTGCTGATACTAACACTACCATCCTTATCAAATCACCATGTCAGAATACCTTATCAGAAACAATGACTGCTGTAGTTTTACCTATAACGGTAACAATATCGAATCTCTTCGTTTGACAACTAAATATTTATGTGCCATACCAACTTACTGTCTAGAATTCATCTGCAATCTAAGTTAATGAGTAAGATAACATCTTTATATTAAAGGTACATACGAACCGAGCATCGGTGGAGCGTGGATTCCCAGTAACACATGTAAACCACTTCTACTAGTTTCTTATACGACTCTAATAAATTCGACATGCCAAGGGATAAACTGAATAGATCACTCGATCAGTCATAAAAGACCTTTAGACTGCTCCTTTCTTTAAATTTTTGGTTGTAAATTTAACCTACTTTCGTGACCTACTTTCCTGCCCCATTGACATACAGCTTAGAATGCCAGCAGAAAAATCCGTTCAAACATCATTTTCGGGTAAAATTAAACAATGCCTTTTGGTAATTCTCTTAATTATACTACTTGAAACTATATGCTGGCATTTGGTTGGTTTTTGTGACAAAAAATAGACTTTGTATGCATCTTTAAGTACTTAAAATTGTTCACGTGCTTTGATGCCAGCGAGGGGTCTAAGGGACTTGTCAAACAGAGAGAAATTCGAAAATATACCCTTCATTACTTCATCGTTTCACGTTACTAGACAATTTACAAATGAACAAGGGATGCAAAGGTTAGAGGTGTTAAAGGGGCCGAGATCCGTCTCTAAAAAACGTCTGCTAACCCCCTTGGTCGTGTAAGTCTTCTACTAAACCTCCGCTGCCTGGCAACATTGCAAAACCGAACCCTGGACGCCTTGTGACGTAACACATACATCACAAGGCGTATATGTTGCAAACATCAGTTGGGTCGATTTTCAGTTCTAGGCAGCTAGTAATTAAGTGTTGGAGCTTTATTTTGTTGCATAACCGCTTCATTTCAACTTTCCAAAATCGAAAACTCCATCCTTTCAAAACACTACAATCAACAAAATACAAAAATGGTCTCCTACACGCTGTAATGCAAAAATTAATTGAGATATACAATGAATGTTGCAAAGACGTAACATAACAATTTATAAAAGAACCGGTAGAAAACAAGAACAAGACAAACAAATATCAATAGGTCTCATTTTGTTGTGCTCTATATGAATGATTTCTATATAATTTCCGGTAGCAAAGAAAAAATTTCAGGCAGACACCAGTGCTTGAACGTACGAACTTAACATATCAATTTAAACTAAAAGAATATTGTAAATAATGCAACTTTATAAGGCGCAGTTCCACAGTGCCTGGGCTTTGTTTGGTGCAATAAGCAACCCTAGAACTAGTCTCTTAATACACTTTTAAGAGAGTTGAGTAGCAACACCTGTAGTAGTAGTAATTGTGGCAGTAGTAGCAATAGTAGTTGTTGTCGTTGTTAAGAAGTTGATGCAGTTAAGTAAAATGTGGAAATTCTATCACATATAATACACATGAGACAAGGTTGGTGAAATTACAAATTCCGGTACGATACAAATTCAATTCCTTTCGCTAAAACTGACATAGCTTGTTCTTCTATCCTAACCACTTACAATAAATTTCAAAACACAGTGCTGCTCGCACACGTAGGCTACTTACAATTTATCTTACCCGTCATGTTTTTTTGTTAAATAATTGCACTTATAACACATTTATGGAACAATAAAAGACAATAATGAATATGCCTAAGGACCTAGGAGAAAGTTCTGTTCATCAAATAGAATCGACTTGCGCAAAAAATTGAGAGGTAACAGTTATTTATCATTTGGTGTTGATCCCGGCGGTTTGCACAATCACCGTCATCTTTGCATATGTAACCTGGATAATCACCACGTGATCAGCTCACGTTAATGACGTAATGCTCACGTGGTACACAGCGGTCCCCCTTGTCTTCACTTAGTTTACCCCTATCCAAAAGTAAGCTCACACTTTACACCGCATTTTACGGGGTTTGATCCAGCGGTTTCTTCTTTATACCCTGCCGTTCCGAGAAAAGCTGATATTAAACGTATTGAAAGTCAGATTTATACGCGAGCTTCCCATGTGTTGTGCATTCACTCACTTTAACTTTTCCCTTTCTCCCCTTTCTTCAAAAAGGAATAGGAAAAACATGTCCGTCGATGCTTGTCCAAGGCGCAGGGCGCGCTGGGACTCTGGTGCAAGTGGTGTCCATGTAAACTCTCTTGGAATCCAATCTGCATTTCTATACTGGGACTAGGCAGTGGCAGTTTCTACTTTTACTGAAATGGCAGTAAAATAGCTCAGTATAGTTCAATGGATTAGAATAAAGTGACTTAGAAAAGATAAATGTATTTTATCAATAGGTAGAGTGTACCCGCAGGCCCCTAAAACAGTTCTGGTACAATGTTTTAACATTTATATCTAAAAATAAAAATATACTTAGAATTTGTGAACCCTTGATGAAGCTAGAACAGTGGAAAAGTAATCCTTATGGGTAAAATCTATATTGTTACAAAAATGGTTTGAAATGCCGTGCAATGATTATCATAATCACTCATGTAAACAGGTTCATCTGTGTAGTTTTGCCAAAAAAGTAGTTATGATTATGATTAACAATATAATACTTATTATCGCCAACTGCGTTGCCGACACACTTTACTTAATTAAGATTAAACATACCTAATGCGTCGTAATGTCCTGACCTCCCATGGTCAATGGGCATATAGACAAGATCAATCTCGTCCTCGAACTCGGGTTGTCCGAGTTCGATCACCTTTGCAATGTTGATCCTCGGGTCCTTGCCCCTTAAGCTCTTGGGACTCTCAAGGAGTTTTTGATAGAGAAAAACCTTCGTCTTTTTCATGTCCGCCACGGCGGCAATTTCCAACTGGCATGCGTAGGTCCCTGGGTGTTGCATGGCGTTGAGTTCATCGTAGAAACTTTGGTATTGTTCGTCGTGTATGGGGGCGGGGATGTCCATGGCAGGAATAGCACTGTCCATGTCTTTTACGCTCCCTTGATGAACCAGCTCCAGCGCTTTCTTTTCGTAACGACTGAAATGCTCTCTCATAAAATCGCACATCTCCTTGCGGAGGTTGAACACTTTTTCGTTTTCGAAACGGAACAGATCTTCCGCCAAAGGAAGTCCACTCTCCGCGTGTCTCTCGCACTTTTGGAGAATCTCGTGCGTTGCTATAGTGAAAGCACGGAAGAAGCAATCTCCATCCGGGCAACTCGGGACGAAGAGGAATGTGTCCCCGTCTTTGCTGTTCATATAAACTAGATAAAAAGCAAAATGCAATCATTAAAGGTCTGCGAAAAAAATGGCTTCAAAGTTGAAAGTGACAGACTAATCGGTCTACGTGAAGTAGACACGTTTGTAAAGTCATGCCAAAGAACATACTGATATATATATATCTGATTGATCTGTGCGTCACTTCAAAATTTCATGCTTAATAAACATATGCACATTTTTAAAATAATTTATATCTTATATTTGCTGAAGGCGATTACTTAGTCACGTTTCTGGCGGGTAATGAGACACCCTAGTTTATTCAACTTAAGTTCCCATTTACTATTTTTTACTACAACGATTATCGTTAGATTTCTTGTAGTTTGTCAAACTTTTAACTAGTATCACGACTGCTTACTTTTCTTCCTCTCTCTCAGTGGAGTGAGTTTATAGTTTCCTTTCCCACCGCGAAATTTCATAAACCCAGCGGGTGAATTTGTCACGTGACCATTGCCGTTGCTCTTCCCAGAGTTGCTGTTACCGTTGGGTTTGCCATTTCCATTGGTAACAGGTTCCACTGTATAACACAAATGAAGGAATCATGATGCAGTTCATTTTTTATTATTGGGGCAAACATTTTCTCTGGATCAAACACTAACGTATCCATATATATATATATATATTGACGAAAAAGTTATATATAACTTTTTCGTCAATTTTTTTTTGCAGAATACAAATAGTTTGAAAGCAGTAATCCTAAGTCCAATGTTTGACTATCTTTATGTCCGAGGACAGAGGATAATATGACGTCACCAGGTCCGTAGCCAGGGGGGGTTCGGGGGGTTCGACAGAACCCCCCCTTTTTGCTGGAAAAAGGTCCACTCTGGGTAAAATTTGACCTAGGTACATGGGGATTATAAAGTAAAAGGTCCACTTTTTCAGAAAAAGAACCCCCCCTTTGAAATTGCTGGCTACGGGCCTGGTCACTTACCATGCCCATTTGCCACTGGTTGATTTACAGATGGGTCGAATACTGTTATCTGAGTAATTTCAACGGGTTGTTGCTCTTCTGAAAGATATGGATATGGATATGATTAGTTTAAATTCGGGAAGATAAATCCATTGTTTATATCAACGGCATGGAAAATTTGGAATTTCATTCATATATTCTTGTTCAGGAAAATGCTAAGATGAAGTTTTTTCCTTTTCAACCATTTAACGTTCATGTTTTGGAAACATATGGCTAGGTTTTAAACACACGTACCGAATACCTCTTTTAATTAATGAATAATCAGTAAATAATCATTCGTTAATACTATAAAATTAAGGCTGTTAGTATGTAAATGTTTTCGTTAAATCAGCAATTTCAAACGAATGAAAGTGCATCCATCTTGGCTTCTAAAGTACGCTAAACCTTTTCCACAAAACAAACAGTATAATCATCAATGATATGAAAAAGCTAGATTACTTACTATTCTTGGATTTCGGCACTGCATTGTGATTAACATCAGAACTCTTGCTGGAGTCGCTCCGTTTGCTGATGCTGCCTCCATCTAGAATATCGTGACCCATCTGCGTCATAGGCACGTGACCATTTGAATGCACGTGGCCATTGGTGTAAACATGTCCATTCATGCATCCATTTTTATCTGTACCTGTTTTAAAAACGAAATACTTAAAATGCGGATCTAGGAGGGGCGAATTCTCTTTTCCAAAGCAGAAAGAATAACTGTTTTTAAGGCACAAAAAAGCACCTACCGTACATTCGTCAAAAAATTATAACGTCTTCCCTTTTTTTGTAAATAACTTTTAAAATAAAAATCGCATAGGAGGGATGGTTGCATAGAAATTGTAAAATCACATATTTTTCGATCCTTTTTTTGAAAAAGTGGATAGATAACATGTATCCATCTTTTCTTGTCACTTAGGTTTATCAACTTAAAAATTACTGTGAACTGTAGCAAATACCCTACGTTAACTTTGCATGATATTTGCTTTAAGCTCATATTGCAACATGACATATGAAATTGCATTAAAGACATACCTAAAGTGCTGCTGTCATAATCGAATGTCGTAAAAGGATGCGGGTAATGCTGTCGCGATTGATGTTTGGTTTTGTTTCCATGGCGACAACAACACGTTGCTAGGCACTGTTCAAAGTCAACCAATTCCGCACGACAGCCTTCTGTAATACATAAGTAAAGGTTATAGCCAAACATACTAAAACATAGTTTAGAAAGAACGGTATCTGCTTGGTAGATACCTTTCTTTGGCGCATTATCTTGCTTTGCAAAACGAGGTATATCAAATAAACCAGTTTTTATGCACAATATCACTCTTGTAAAAGACAAATGAACAACTAGAAACTCGAACGCGTTTTGTATGACATACACACGTATTTTGGTGACAAAAGTAAATTGCTGAAATTGTCGAAATTGCCCACAGAATCCACCTTCCTGCATAAATGTACACTGCACTGCGCGTACTTTAACATATCAACCCCCGATGTCCACGCCAGCCAGTCAACACTAGGTGAAGAAGTACCGCAAAAACAAGTCCATACTTACCAGAACAAGAGAGTCTTAGGCAACAATTGCAACAACACCGTCTGCAACTTGCGCAGCAGGCACAGCAGATGAAGAGCGTGATCACGGACAACACTGAAAATGCATTAAAAGAACATTTACTGTAGGCGTGTAGGCATGCTTAAAAGTATGAGCGTCCAGAAACGGCCATGGTCATTAAGCGCATGACCAATTTTATGGACGGCACTATAGTGATTAAGAAGATTGGCTTTTTGGCCAGTAAAATCGGTGAGTCATTCTTGGAATCAAAAGCCCTCTGATAAACGTGTCACATCCAAGTTTAAAACACTTTTAGTCTCTTTACTTTACTGTGTTACTATCTAACCACAAGCGACATAAAAAACCTAATTCGCTGAATACATTTTTCCTCTTAGTTATTATTATTATTATTATATGAGGAAATTTTCAGTCTAGATGGTCTGTATAGCCCTCCCCCTTTGATATTTTGCTCCTGTTTGAAGAATCTATTGCCATAATTTTCTGAGCCAAGTCATTTTTTCGTGACAAACCTATAAAACCTGCTCCTCCCCCGAGGATATAGAACCGATACTGCTGCCAGAACTTCGTCTCAGTCGTCTCTAGAGTGAGGGTTGTGCCAGACGTTCCTGAATCCCCTGCAGGCGTGCCCGTTGTCTTGGTTACTAAAAGGAATGTTAAAAGTGAGTTATAAAGACAACGTTTTTTAAGTCTTCAAAGTGAATCTGACGTGTTTGGTAAAACGCTGACGAGCCACGGGATGCCTTAACGCAAGCTACTGTGATATATATATATATATATATATATATGACGCACCCCTGTTCTACTGTGAATTTGACATCTTTAATCTTGCTTCCAGTAGAAAGCAACACACCTCACCGTACGCGTGATCCACTCCGTGATCCTGATAGGCCGAGGGATATAAATACTATGAAAATGAGCTCAGGATCAATGGCTCGCTGGGATATGAACGAAATGTAAGCAGCTAAATAGCGTTTTTTAAATAAAAACAAACATTTTATTAACATAGTGCATCCTAATTTGAATGTTAATGTGACTGTATCAATTTGACTGTTTTATAAAGAAACAAGAATTATCACATCGAAGTGAAAATTAATCATTATTCTGTCACGCTTTAGCTTGCTTATTCCATACTTCAGTTTTTCTTTTTCTATTCCTGTTTTCAAGTTAGGAAAGGGCTGTACTTAATTATATCAAGAAGGAAAAATATGTGGCAAACAGCCTTTATTTGTTTTATCCATACAAAACATGACAAATGACAGGCATCTTTGACAAAATTAGGCGCTGTCAACCTCGGTGACACTGCACGTCAACATTCCTTTGGTGTAAATTATACACTGAGAAATGTTACTCAACATCTTGGTTCGACGCACCCGTCACATTTGTAATTCTGCCTGTCCTTTCTGACACGCTAAAAGGGAGCTTTCACAATGAGATATGCCGACGTACAATGTAGCCAATGCGCACGTGCTCCACGAGGACTCTCGGTGAATGCAACTAGAATGACAAACTAACACGCCTCCTCCTGGCATTGAGTAGAATACAGAGAAGCTGGTGATTATACGAATTCGTTGGATACAAGGGGAGGCGTGTCAGCCTGTTAATCTGATTGCATTCAGCGTGAGTCCCCGTGGAGTTAGTGAACATAAGCTAGGTCGTCATAACTCATTATGGACGGTCCCTTACAAACCAGTGAGCCCCGGAGTAGAGAGAAGTAAATATAGACATAAGTGCTCTTCTTTTTTTTTAACGTGATGGAAATTACGGTGGCACAGCAAGGTGGGGTTGGGGTTGGTGGTGGTGGTGGTGGTGGGTGGGTGGGGGGATTGGTAGGATTAACGGATCCCGAGTCAGCCACGCTCAGTGTAGGAACAAACGGTACTCTGTCATTAACATCTTGTGGAGTTAGTCTCAACACTGGTGCTTCTCCAACACAGAAACCATTTAATATCACCAAGAAGTTGTACAACTTCTTGATATCACACACATATCCCACAGCGCAGCCATAAAGTTCTCTTTTATTACTCAATGATATTTACCGTTTATTCTTTTACATACCAAATACAGATCTAGATAAACAGATACCGTTTTCTCTATGTCTTCGTTTTTAAAACAAAATTGATCTGAAAAATAGCGGAGAAGCAAGTGAAGAACAAAGATTAATGGACAAAAAAAAAAAAAAAAAA
>NW_019773637.1:0-148065 GCF_001039355.2 Lingula anatina | reverse complement strand
ATTCTCGCGTCAAATTATAAATGCACTTGTTTTGTGAAAATTATGGCAATTAAATGCTTATTTTACGTTCGGGTTGTATCAGTGGGGTTTTCAATATGCACCGTGGTTTGTGCACAGCGAGAGTATATAAGTAAGAAAATCGGAAGAGTGCCAGCAAGATAGGCCTACTCTATGTCTATCGGCACAGGTAGGCTCCGTATTTTGCCTTTTCTCAATATGTTTTAATATGACATGCTTTTTAAATAAAATACTTATAAGTAATTTGAAGTTACACTGAATTCCGTTTGAGTACCAGTTGGTATTCTTTGATACAGGTGATTGAATTTTCTTCGGAAGTACGTCTACGCCTTGACGCTGAGCAAGCCTTGCGGGTTGAAAACAACTGATCTCAGACTGGTAAAAAATTTCAATTCGGTTGATTTCAGTTGTCATATTAAAATTCAAATAGGGCGTACGTAGATCACATAACTAGTTTAAGTCTACTAAAGCTACCGGTTTCAAATATAAGTGACCGGCCTTTGTTTACAACACCCGTCTCTGGGGAAGTACTCGTCCCACTCGTGAAGCGCATCATGAAAATGATCGTAGGTGAGGGAAATATATAATTAGAAATTATAATTGTCGTCTTTTTTAATGTTAAGTAATGTTAGCACATACTGTACAGCAGCAAAATAAGATTTTAAAAGGAGGATAAAACAAGCCTGAAACACGTGTTAGGCGAAAATTGCGGCTTATCTTGCGTAACACTTCCGGTAAAATGCAATACTTCCGGAAAGATGGACGTTTTGGCAGATGCCCCTAACAATCCGACGATGTCAAAGGTTTCCATTTGCTGTATTTTAATCAATTCGACCAAACTGACATTTCCATGAAATTAATTAATTAATCTTGGTCGAATTGTTTGGCATATTACCGTAGTTCATTCTTGGTCTGGCGACTCCACCAGATGCCATCATGAATTTAAAATGTGTGACAAATAATCAACACGTATTATATAACATTCACTGTTATACTACAGAACTGTTTAACTACTTCACGAATTCTCCGCAAAATTTCAGCTGTAAAAAGGCCTGGAACTCTCTCCGTGGCATGCACACCGTCCCACTTTACCAATCTGCTTTGCCTCGCACGGACCCGTTTTCCGTGCCTCCTCCTGGCCTATGCAGACAGGATGTCCCATGCTTTCATCCAGTTATTGCCCTGGACCTGTAGCTTTTAGGAAGAACTAACTGGATATTTACATCACCGTCTATCTTTCTTGTCCTGTAAAGGACATTTTCTCTAAGAACAAGCTTGGGAAATTCACGTTTGAAAACATTCCCTTCAAACCCAAGTTTTGTATAATCTATCTGTTTTCCCTGCACTGCTGCTACTATATGTTTCAATACAGGATCCTCACCTTGAATCACACTCCAATGCTGCATTTGTTCAGAATTTTGCTCACCTGAAACACAATGTGCATCTATCAAAGACGTATCTTCCACAAGACCCATCTGAAAACGCCATGAACACTTCGAGACAAGATTTCTTTGCTAGCTTCAGGCCACTCGATCCTAGAAAGAGAATCAGCATCAACATTAGATTTTCCAGATCTATACATGATAGAAAAATTGACAACTGAGAAACCCAACGATGCCCCATCGCATCTAATTTTGCACTTGTCAAGAGGTAAGTGAGAGGGTTATTGTCTGTGTAAACAGTGAACTCATTCCCATAGAGATAATCATGAAATTTGTCCGTGATAGACCACTTGAGAGCCAGAAATTCGAGTTTGTGTGCTGAATAACGAGATTCAGTTCCATATAGTAGTCTGCTAGCATAAGGCATGCTTGTACACTCAAATAAACCAAGATTCATAACAGAAAAAATATCTGATTCCTCTATTTCAACTTGCCAGTAAGCAGATTTTAAGCCTAACACACTGAACCAAGAACCATGAAGGATGTCCAAACTCTCATCAATTCGAGGCAAAGCATAAGAATCTTTGATGGTTTTGGAATCGAGTTTTCTTAGGTCAATACAAAACTGCAGAGCTCCGTCTTTTTTTTCTTACTAGCACTACACCAGATGAATATAGGCTTTCAGACCTTCTAATAACCCCCAGTTTCAGCATGTCCTGTAAGTGTTCTCTTCCTTCATTGTACCACCAGCGTTAGCGCTAGCAGTACACATGGTTTCGGTCCCGTTCGGATCGTTCCGCCGGCTCCGCCGGACGGCTACCGTTACCGCTTCTCCTCCTAGACGGTACCCATCTCTTGGATTTAGGTCACCTATAATCTCAACTCGTTCCACGTAAAATTTGGGCTTTGTCGGTATTGGGGTCTGGGTGTGGCACTCATTGCAATGCACCCTTGTCCAAAAATGGCAAAATTAAATGCTTATTATCTACCCTACGGAAGGGGTTATGGGAAAAATTTCTACAGACGGCTTTCCAAAAGTCATTTGTGTAGATTTCAAATATGCCCTTGGATTTGACCTTTGACCTTTACTTCAAGGTCAAACGGGCCAAAATTTTCAAAAAAAATTTTATGAAAAAAATTTTTTTTTCCCTGTTATTCAGACACCACACAGACTTAACCAATAATATTATTGGAAAGTGTTACCCTTCAGGTCATCTTTCATCTCCGTGAATTTGGGGTCAATCGGTGCATTTTCACGGGAGTAGCGGCCATAAGATACCGAAACTGAAAACTGTCTCTAATTCGGGGACCGTTAATGCTAGAGACCCATTCTTTTTTGCATTTTGTAGAGCATGTAAAGCCCAACACTGGAAGTGGTCTCCGTTTCTTTGTATTCCAAACGGTTTTCGAGTTACGCTATCAAAAAGTACATATTGGTGGTGAAAGCAAAATGTGAAGTATGGTATAGTGAGGCGGCTAAGCCAAAAAATTGTGCAATTAGCCTTTTTCATCTTTTCCGGAAATGGAAATTGCATTGTGGGTAGGGGAGCCCTACAACGTCGAAACACTTACAGCGGTGCTTAAAACCATGGCTGGGTTTACGGGCTTTTTGTCACTACAATAACAGTAAGCGAGATCGACACATGAGGTTTAATAAGTTCCCAACAAACCCGTTAGAATGAAAAATATGGTAGAAAGAAAGAAAAATATAGCAAGTTTGGATCAAAAGCAGGGCACCGCGTTTGCGCTGAACATTTCTAAGGCGGGAAGAAAAACTATAATATTAGGAGATCAACGGTGCTTTAATAAAAAACAGAAATGCTTAGTTAAACAACGGATATAACGAACTGTCGGTAAATAGAACTCGGGGGTAAAAAATGCGAGAAAAAAAACATTATAAAGATTTGAAGAAAAAATTGAAGAATAGGCCGGGGCCTAAAAATTAAGAAAAGACTTCAAGCATGAGATTATGGAAAAGAAAGTAAAAGCTTTAAAGTTTTACACGGGGATTCTACTTACAAAAAATTCAAGAACTTTCACGACTTTTTGTGTAACAACAAAGAGAAGGTTTGAAAAGTTTTGTATGTAATATCCTTTTGTGTGTGTTTTATTGATAAGTGATCATTTTAAATGTTGTAGGCCCATCACAGGTTTTAGTCTCTAATAACCCTTAGCAGGGTGAGTTCTATTTTTTTTTAACGTGAGACGTTAATCAAATTTTTATTATATGTATTCAGTCCCGTATACGTATTACTGATTTGTACAAACGGGGCTCATATTATCAAGATCAACAGAGACATACGAAGAAGAAAGTACATCGGCTCTTGTTGAACGCGGTATCGGCGAAATAAAAAGTTATTTATTTCTGAACTCAATGACAAGAGAATTGGAAAATTCAATGGGCATATTTTTTACAAAAAATGCAGAAAAGCCTTTCTGTAAGCTACACGTACATAATGCNGTATATAATGAACTATCGGCAAATAGAACTCGGGGGTAAAAAATGCGAGAAAAAAAACATTATAAAGATTTGAAGAAAAAATTGAAGAATAGGCCGGGGCCTAAAAATTAAGAAAAGACTTCAAGCATGAGATTATCGAAAAAGAAAGTAAAAGCTTTGAAGTTTTACACGGGGATTCTACTTACAAAACATTCAAGAACGTTATCGGCGAAATAAAAAATTATTTATTTCTGAACTCAATGACAAGAGAATTGGAAAATTCAATGGGCATATTTTTACAAAAAATGCAGAAAAGCCTTTCTGTAAGCTACACGTACATAATACATGTATGGTAAAGATAATAAACATAATCCAACAACGTATTTGTAAAGTAATACAAATATGCTTAGTATTAAAGTAGGCCTACGTATATTTAACTGTCTTAGATAGTTGAAAAGTATGAACTGTGTGGGAAACACTTTATTTGAATGTTTTAATTGTCTGTGACTGAAAACGATGAAAATACGCATAAAAACGTTTAAAAATCAAATAATTTGGGCTCTTGCTATAATTTTGTTTTTGTTTCAGATTGACAAAATTTTCATACTTGTCAGACCGAAAGGCTGACATTTTTTACCTGTCGTAAATTTTGTACATACAGGGTTACTACTTAATATGGAATATTTTTTATCATTGTTATTTTTGAGTCCTGATTAAATATTTTTTGGCTTGATTCATCAAATAAGTATATCATTGAGTGAGGAAAATATCCAGTCTTCTATTGTGAGATATTTTGGTCAATAATCTCAAATCTGACATAAGATGTCATTCAAAAGAAGAGAACACCCCCAGAAAACCATATCAACAGTTTGATGTCAGTATTAACTTTAAGCTAAGATATTAAAGAAAATGATAGCCTCCGGACAGTGATATGTTACACAGTCAAAGAAAGCATTACAGTTAATCATGAAAAGTCATCAATAGCGGGTATGACCTCCAGCAGCCGCTTGCAGCGCCCTCATCCTATATGCCATACCCTGTGACAAGTTTTTTAGAGTTTGGATGGGGATATCATTCCACGCAGTGATATTTGCCTGTTGCACTTCATCACTATTTACCGGCCGATGACCATAGCTATTAATTCTCTGAGTTACTTCCGCCCACAGATTTTCAATTGGGTTCATTACTGGGGAGTTTGCAGGCCAGGGCAGTTGCTGAACCCATTGGTTTTGAAGAAAAACAATGATTCTGCTAGCTCGATGTGGGGTTGCACAGTCGTCTTGGTACACAAAGTTGTTCCTGAAGATGACTCTTACAAATCGAAGCATTGTTTGCTGTAGAATGTCTCTGTAGGAACCCTGGTTGAGGTTGCCTCCTAGAAAAACCAACTGGTTCTGGGCACCGGCATGGAATGCTCCCCAAACAGAGACGTTACCACCCCTGCTTGCACCCTAGGTAGTACACAATCATCGTTTTATGCCCCTCGTACACGTCGGCGGACACGGATTCGACATTCAACCCCCCAAATTCCATATCTGGCCTCATCACTGAAAACGACGTGATTCCAGTGTTTTGGCTGCAAACGCACGTGGTCCCCAGCCCATTGCAGACGTCGCTGTATATGACCTGCTGTTAACAGTGGTTTCCCTACTGGCCTTCGTGCAAAATAACCGGCTTGCTGTAATCTCTTGTTTACAAGGGACCTTGAAACGGGCGTTTGAAAGGCATTCTGCCACTCTTTTTTGAGGACACTGGTTGTCTTTGTACGACCAGCACGGCGCACTCTAAGGAGAAGGCGATCCTGTCTTCTTTGTGTGGTACGCGGACACCCTGGTGGAAGTATTGGCGTAGGTGCCCCTGTTGTAGCATTTGTTTGGAGGACTTTACTAACGGTTCCTGAAAAATGTTGAATTATCTGGCAATGGCTGTCCGTTTCTAGCCATTTTCTCTGAGGCCAAGAATCCCATAGAAAGCTGAGTTGCTTAGCTGTCGAAGCATATCTTCTCTAAGGTACCTGACAAGTTTCAGAGGGATCCCTTTGTTGCTTCTCTAAATACACTCCAAAGATTAACCAAACCCATGCGTTTTTATACAAGGGCAGAAATTGCCGAAAAGACCACCCCTCACATTTCTGACCACAGAACATGCAACTGCTTACATTAATTGTTTCGAAAGTTGCATGGAAATTAGGTAACACACCTGGCTACACATTATTTTAGGGTAATGATGTAAAACAAGTTACACAAACTGTAAATTAAAAAGATAAGCAACTGTAACACACAGAAGCACAAGCAATGGCTCAAAATCACGGTCAAGCGAAACAGCGCGATTATGATCACATTTAACGGCAGAGTGTAGCGTAATAATCAGCTGCACATATAAAGCAACATCTTGGCAATATCAGCAAGAAGGTACATGTATCACAATAATTAGCTACGCAAAAAGCAAATTGCTTATACTTATCGTTTGCTGGATCTCCTTAGAACCCCCTGTCCACTGAAAATAATGACTAAATATAGTTGTCCGCTAATCCAACGACCTAATGAAAACGGTTGTAGTGCCAGGGGCAGGTAGAACCGGCCGGGTAGCTTAGTAGGTAAGAGCACTCGCCCTGTAAGCGAGGGGTCCCGGGTTCGATTCCTGGTCTGGTCGGTGGTTTTTCTGCACTCACCCCAAATCGCTACAATGGTGGCAGCGGTGTTGCGAGATAGGGCTCGCGTCTTTCGGCATTTGGGTGGGAGGAGTGTAGTGCCAGGGGCAGGTAGAACCGGCCGGGTAGCTTAGTAGGTAAGAGCACTCGCCCTGTAAGCGAGGGGTCCCGGGTTTGATTCCTGGTCTGGTCGGTGATTTTTCTGCACTCACCCCAAATCGCTACACGGTGAATGAGTCAAATAAACAATATCCATTCGCAAATGTTCATTTACATACGTCAAAAATATCACTGAATCCTCCTTGACGGCGGTTGATCTCGTTTTTGATTTACACCAGCGCCGTTCTCAGGTCTCCGTTCGTGGATGTTGATTCGGATTCGTGGTCTTGCGACTGAGGATGGCTCAAAACAAACAGCAGTACTGTTCTCAGGTCTTTGTCAATCTCCACCGGATTCGTGATAGTGCGAATAGCGATGTCTCGAAACAAACAATAGGCCGTTTTCGAGTCCTTGTCGATCTCCTCCGGATTCGTAGCTCACAGCAAACGGGTGATGACACGTCAGAAGAGGGCGTCCAAACAATAGCTCTCCGCACTTACGTGTGTTAAGATTCTTGACGAGAGAGCTAATGTCGTCAACAGTCTCTCTAAATTTGGTTAATGAGCACTATGTGTATCTTCACACAACTAACAGGCGCTACGACAGTAAATGAAAATCGTCGGCCTCTGAACAGCCCGAGTGCATACAGAACGAATATACGGGGTTCTCGGCTGAATTATCTTATCGCTATTGGAAAGGCAATGTTGGCCATAACAGTCATTACATCGTTTCACTCTGGTAAATCGCGAACCAAGAGGGCACAACAGTTGATATAGTCTGCTAACAATGGTACACGTCATGGTTGAGGTCTGGTGAGATCGGGTTCTTTATCAGCCACGCCCACCTCCAAGGTACCTTCTCTTCTTAGGCTAGATTTCACTGATTTTCACCGTCAATCTCATTGACATCAGTAGGAACCATAGCCTGCAAATTCCTGTCGACTGCTCCAATTAAAGCTGAGTATAAATAACACATAGACTAAACTGCAAATCGATCACCAGCTTCTTTATTCTTACAGTAAATTTACACACGAGTGACGACTGACTGAAGAATAACGAAGAATGACCTGTCGTGACCCAAGTAACAGGATAAGCGGGACATATAGTAAACCGGTTATATATATCTTTAGGCCAGTGGACAACAAAATAACTGCACAACGGCATAACCCGCTAACGCGCGCAAATATACGGAGCCCCGCAGGGCTCACTCAAAAATTTGTTTTTTATCTCGAGCGCTCGACTTACTATCTCGAGCGCTCTAGTTAATTGGCCAATCACAAACCAACTTCAGTCAAAATGGCAGACATGAGTAGAGACGATCTCATTACGCTTTACTTTAATCTTGGACTCAAATATAAAGACATTGTATCTAGTCTTAGTGCAAAGCATGAAGTGTTACTGAGTTCTTAAAAGAACTCTTAAAAGGATCCTGAAGAAGAAAGGACTAGTAAGGCGCGAGAACTATAGAGGTTATTTTATGGAGACTGTAGATGAACATAAAGGATGCACCAGTATTATCCGTGCAGACAAAGGGACTGAAAATGCTGACACATGCACCATGCAACATTTTCTCACACCTAGGAATTAGAGCAGTGCAGCCACCCAGACCAAAGCCTGTCCCTGCCTCGGCCGCATCGTGCATTTCAGCAACTTCATCTTCAACCCAGCCTACTAGATCTTTATCGGCAACTCCAATGCACCAAACACAGGAAAAGGATTACAAAGGTTCTGAAAAAAAGGCGACTATTAGATTTCTACATATTTTATTTAGGTTCTGCTTTGCTAATTCAGTCGTGCCTAGTGACTGGTTTAAGTTATTAACCCCAATTCCTAAGGGTAATTGTGTTAATCTACATGTATGTGATCCACCAGCATACAGAGGAATAACATAAGCATCTAGCATATAGATATACACATTTATACATGTACTAAACAGAAGGGCTATGGACAATAAAATAATAGTTGACGAGCAAAATGGTTAGACAAGATCGAGGGTGTTTGGATCAGCTGTATGTGTATAATGTCTAGTATTAAAGAAAATGGTCTAAAGCAAAATCAAAACCTATATGCGTGTTACATCGATGCAAGAAAAAGCATTCGACAAAATTAACAAGTTGGGGATTTGCGGAAATTTCATGAATTTCCATCAGGCCTCATATAGTAAACCCAAGTGTTGTGTTAGGGCTAATAATTATACAACAGGCTTCTTTGACACAGATACTGGAGTAAAAGAGGGGTGTCTGGTGTCACCCTTACTTTTTGACATCTAATAGTATATAAATGATTTGGTACATGGTGTTAAAGCACTGGTTAAGGGCATTAATGTAGGAGCTGATCTGATCTGTTATCTTCTTTATCCGGATGATGTTGTACTTCGGTAGCTGGGAATGAAAAAATGAAAAAGATTTGCAAGCAATGCTTGATGTAGTGTACAAGTGGTTTCATAAATGGCAGCTGACTCTGAATGAGGATAAAACTCAGATAGTTAATTTCAGGCATGGAAAAAATTGCGTTATTCTAATGGCCTAAGGGTAGATGGCAGAAATTACGTTGTAAAAAGATCCATATACACATCCCCAAAGACAGGTACGTTTTTCAATCCCCATAACGTTACGTTCCTATCTTTTATTGTCTAAAGGTAGATAGCAGAAATTACAATGTCATATTAGATACAACCGCCCTTAGGATCACACCCAAAGTAAAAAAAAAATCCAAAGTGCCCTTCCACATCCCAAATCATGCTACGTTTCACGTTCCTAACTCAAATGACTTATACCAGCTGTATTATACAATGGATAGATGGCAGAAAACGCAATGTAAAAATTAGAATCGACCACCCTCACGGACGAACACAGTCCATTAAATAATGTAAAGATAAAAAAACTCCATACAATCATTAAATTAAAAGAATTAAAAGCCCATTAAATCATGTAAAGATAAAAGACCCCCTGCTAAATCGGCGTCTAGCATTCAGCTGTTCTACGAGGGAGGACACCACAATTTAATATTACCGCCTTCGTCCCCCACCTAATCAGAGTACAGAAAGGGACACCCAGACACCGCAACACGACCTAGGCGAGTGACCTAGAAGCTTTTTTTTTTAATCATTATCTCAGGGCTTTCAACAACAGCTGCAGTCGTAGTACTGTGCACGCCCATAGGGACCTATCCCTGAATATCATTTTCCAAAGGGGAATTAAACAGAGGTATAAGTAAGACTATACCACACCACAAATCCAAACTAGGATGAACCTCAAGCGGCACTTAAAATCATCTACCGATCTACCTTGTTAAATGTTCTTTTTCGACAGGGGATATTCAATACTGTACACCAGTGCAAATTATTCAGTGGGCACACATTCCTCCTATTTAATCTTTTCATTGGTAGTTACCACTATAAAAACTGACACTTGCGAAGAAAAAATACAGTTGACAGCTAAATTGCTGGTATTTACCTTCGTTCCTATTCAGTGCGAGTGGTCAAATAATGTGTTTGCCGTTTAGGCTTGAGGTCAAGGGTTTTGCAACAGTGATCTACAGGTACAAACATATATAGGCTAACCCGTGTTGAAGGCTTGTCGCCGCCGTCTACAGGAGATAATTGCAGTACGCGGTAGACGCACACGCTGTTAGGCACGTAATTTTTAACGAGCACACCCTAATGCTAATTGTGTGTGAATTTGGTGACATTTGATGGCGTCTTTTCAATTTTATAGACAATTTCTTTACATCTGTAGAAGTCACAGTGAAACAGTCGATTTGAGGGGGTACCTCTTATAAATTTTACTAAATGGTATAAAATGTGTATATTTTCACCACTATTTTGTATTTTTTTAACCATTAATCATGTTAGACACGGTATCCGTAATAAAAAGCACTATTTCTAACAGTTCACAGCTGTGAGGTGATCATTTGTAAATAAAAGTACATGGAAATGGGGGTGGGACAACCTTTTTGACCAATGTTGTATATACATTTTCATCGATTGTTCTAGTTTTATCCTTCAAGCGAGAAAATTAGAGGAAACTGGAAGGTTTTTTCAGTGTATTGATTATTTTTATGCTGATTTTTACGGCAAGCTACTTTAATAAAACTGTAACCTTTATTGCCGCCCATTCGTCTTCAAGAAGAGTCAATGTAGGGGAGACCGGGGCTAGTTGGACCCCGGGGTAAGTTGGCCCCCCGTCAATTTATGACAAAGTAACTACGAAGTTAAAAAATTGGCCACATACTCTTGTAAAGTGACCGTAGCCTACAATGCAAAGGAGGTGTCGGACGTTAAAAAGTTTTACTTAAGCGGTGAGTCAAAATAAAGTATTTTTGCACCTAAAAGTAATTTTGTTAAAGAGATTTAAAAATCTATTTCATAGGCTTTTGATCGAATATAATATATGTATAGGGCAACAAACTGAAGCTCAATGTTTCAAGTTTCACAGAGACGTATCATCGTTGCTCATTCTAGCACCATAAATGGCTGCCATCCTTTAAAATAAAAAGTGTGCACCCGGGGCTAGTTGGCCCACTTGACTCGGGGCAAGTTGGACCCTCATATTACCCACAAACCTTTGCGCGCAACACAGCTAGAGGCCATTGTTGAAACAAACTCAATGGTTTAAAACTGAATATGTTACTTTCTTTTAAAACGAAAATTTATTATTCGTTTTCATTCATTAAAAACCTGTTTTATACCATTATTAATTAATTCTTTATTAAAATAAAACAAATTCATCGATAGATATTCTGCTTCTTGCAACACATACCCCCCCCCCCCTACAACGTGACGTACGGAAACCTCAATAAATCTACCTCATTTGAACTATTTATTCATCAGAGACTCTCAAAAGTCAATTTAATAAATTAAAAATGTATAAAAATGTATTGCAAGGCGTTTACGTGGGATATTTACTCCATTTTTGTATAGGGGGCCAACTTGCCCCGTGGCGGGGCAAGTTGGCACCCCCTGACGTCAACTGCGTTTTTTGTCAAATTGTGAGCCATCTGGCATTATATTTGAAAAATAATGACGTTGCATACGTAGCTTAGTTGATGAGGCTTACTTTGAAACCGGTTTTGTTACTCTAACTCATTCCTAGTTGGCTCTACAAGGCCAAAAGTGTCTAACTGGGCCAACTAGCCCCGGTCTCCCCTATACATGATTGATGACAACGGGAAACGAGGATTCGGGTGTGAAAATAGTCGAGAATGTTCACGGCAATAGAGTGACATCTGCTATTTTTTATTCATGGGGATATATCGGTTTTACGGTCTGAATTGCAGGATATGTAGGCGTTGAAATGATTTAGGCATATTTTCGATGTGTTTAACATACTTTCAAAGACGCTTTACATTTGGTTTACAGAATGTATGAGACCATCCCCACAGATATTTAGATCGATCTCTCCCCCTGGGGAGTCTCACTAGATTGCTGTCGGCTTAACCGGCTTAAATGTCTGTCCCGCCTGCTAAAAGCTGTAAGGGGGTAATTAACTTTTGTGCGCGCTCGGCTCCGGGAAGCTGACAGCAATTTAGCGTGAACCCTCAGGGAGTTATGTCGATCCAGATGGACCGATCTAAATCTGTGGGAACCCAGTCTATGCCAGGATATATTGATTACTGCATACAGACAGTTGTGAGGGGCGTGATCATTTCCTCCATACCACAGTTTTATTCGTAATATGTCACAAGTAAAACTTGTCTCGTCTGCTGAGGGTGCTAGGGTGGCCACACTGATCTTCCAAAGTTTTCTCCACAATTAGCGCAGAACGTAGTTTATATACTAGTACTTGTACTAGAAATAAGGTGCGTGTGGCTGTCGTAATTATCGGGATAGGGTAGGTGACTCATGGTTTCAACAATAGATGGAAATCGGTGTGATGACCGTGAATTAAATATTTTGTCATATGTTAGGGCATTTAAATGATATATTCAAATTACGGTGAAATAGCACATCTATCGATTGCATCCCCGTAAACCAAGATTCCAAGTACTTTCGTGGCCATCTCAATCTGAATGTGCAACCTACATGTACGCGTATGAGTGAAATGGACTTCACAATACCCACCCCACGACTATGAAAAATTAGATAATACTCCGCGATACAAAACGATTGTCATGTTGTAAATATAAGAAAATATTTAATACGGTAGAAATGAGTATAAAAAACTTGTTAAAATTTCAAGTTAGATGTCGCATGGCGGCGTTTCAAATCGTGCTACTTTACCGTTATTTTGATCTAGAATTATATAGAATCGAATTAAAGTATCCAATCAAGCTAACATAAATGTGGCCGACAGGCGCTTACAAAGAGAAACGAGCGGAATTTAGTGTAGGTTATAATGTCTTTTATTTAATTTATGAAATCAAAAATGTTTCAAAAATTTTGGCTCTGCAAAATAAAAAAATGTGGTTTCGGCAATAGTTTATTTTTGTGAATGTAACATTATCATTAAGCTCACTATGATTATATATACGTGGTAAAGGAAATTTCATAGTTTACATGATAGTGCTCATTTCGTCTTCGAGCACCTATTTTGCATAAAACGTTTTGGTATTCAGGACAAGAAAGTGACACATGACTGTTCTGTTATGGTATTAACGTGGCAACCAAACAAAATTTAGTTTGAGGCCCAATAAGATTTTGAATCAAAAAAGGAATAAAAATACAATTTAATTAGTATTTCATTATTTAGAAATCCTTACAGTATTTCATTTTTTAGAAATCCTTACGAAAAAACAAACTGATGCCATTCTTATGAGCCTGAGATCAATGTTACACACAGGCCACACACTGCCTACATTGTAATTTATGCAAAAAACCCACACAAAAACATCATTATGGCCAATGCAATAACGGCATTGACGTTGAGAATAAATCTCCACTTTGAACTCTCTATCATCGCGGCCATTCTAACGGCTGCATCATTTACACTGGCTTGAGCTATTTCCGGTATGCCACAAACGAAGTGGACCCAATGTCGTAAAATGGTCGTTTTTGTTTCTGTGGACATCGACTCCTCCTGGTGCTCGATCTTGTTTTCTTCTGTACCCTCTGAAAATTTAAGAGACATTCATTTGAATTGTGCGTGTCTTTGTAACGTGTCTTTGTTAAATCCGTGTACATGTAGGTCCCCTTATTTGCAGTGTAATATTACCCTACCAAAACCGCGAAGAATATAAAGCTGCACTGAGCCGTTTTTTTATTTCTATGTTATTATTTTGAACAAATATCTTTCACAGTAACAGTATTCAATAATGAAGTGCTATAGCTGGTTTTTGAAATAATTTTTGTAGGTTTTAACAACCGAATGTGAGGTGCAGTGGAATCAGACAAAAATCAAAACCAATATCCTACAAAACAAATATTACCACAATTTTGCTTCAGTGCTGACGAAAGCTGTTCACGGTGTTTTTCTGATACCGTTGTATATTTCTAAAATGTAGAGTATGGTTGGTGTATATATACCCGCAAATTATCCCTTTGATTTTTTTAAAAAAGACGAGTTATCACTGTCCATCCGTTTTTTGTATCAACTGGGACATTCTAGTTCTCTCCGAGAGTTAGGCCAATGCTTCGCGGATTGCAATGCATAAACTAATGAATAACACTAAATAAACTGGTCATGTCCATCATCCAACTGATGACGGTTCATTTTGCAAAAATAATTATCAATAAGAATGAGCAGGGGGAAAAAAGAACACCCATCTATATAAATAGTAAGGTATGATTAGTAGCAACAACTGTCACATTAATAATAATAATAATAATAATAATAATACATTTTATAAAACATCAAGCAAAAGAAACTGCAATTTAGCAAAATGTATTGAACAATTCTTGTCCTACCTAATATTTGCTCTTTCGCTGTTAACTCCTTCATGCCGTTGATACCCGTTTCAGACTTCGTTTCTTTTTCTAAATTTGTGTCTTGGGATTTCTGCACGGCCACCATAGGAACCGGGTTGTAATCAGGAGCCCCGGTCTCCGAGGCGTAGCTGGACACGTCAACGGCATCAGAAGGAGAACCAGCTTGTATTCCCCTGAATGCGTCCCACCGTGTTTTCCACGTGAGTCCACAAAGCTGGGTAGAAAAATGCGTTAGGTGAGACAGACATTGTGTTTTTATGTGTAGACGGTGGCTTCATATTGATAACATAAATCCCTTCCCCGAGGCTCTCAAACCCGTGTTATTACCTGCTTAAGTTGGACAACCTTTCCCTCTTTCACCCCTGAATTCTAGAACATAAAAAATACGTGGTAATCAATGAAGTAAACAATGTTGATTTAGGAGAATGGGGGATACTAATGTAACGTACATGTATGAAGGATAAGATAGAGGAGTAAAACAGTAGACCCTTCCATGCTTTTATTTACCTTCTTAAAATTCTACAAAACAATAAGAGATTTTTTGTCTCATTACAAAAAATCTACATTTTAAAAATGAATGAGAGAGAATTTTGGACGTTTAATCAAATAAAAAGTAATAGCCTATTCCAATTTCGGAATACAAAAATGTACCAAAGCATGCTTTACCCTTTGATCCAGTGGTTTGGTCAGCAAGCTGACCACAATAGTGACCAAACTTGTCACCACGATGGTCAAGGAACCAAAATAGGAATAGTGGACCTTGTAGAGAATTTCTGGTCTGGTCTCTGGTTCACCGCATTTTGGGCCTGGGAAACTGAAGTCAAGAATCATTCTGATGACTCCGCACGTGTGACCAGCCAAGATTCCCCAGAATGCACCCTGAAAGAGCCAATCAAGGATTCAAACACTTCCTTTAAAAACTTTTTATCAGTATTTCCCATTTCCCTTGGCAAGCTGTTGCGCCTGTTTGCAAAGCACGTGTAGAACCGACATTAGAAGCTCTTTGAAAATAAAACCAGCCAAGACTATGAAATACCTGTTCGTTCATTCTTCCCCACGCTATTGCTAATAGGAACAAAGCCCCGATAGGCGTGCCGAGGTAGCCTTGCACGGCCTGGATATAGATGAACAGCTGCCCACCCTGGGATGATTTTACCAGCGGAATCCATAGTATACTTATCACACACATAAACAGGATGAACACTCTGAAAGAGGTTTAATAGGAAAATTAGAGATACAGTACGTAAAACATAAAAAATAAGTTTTCCTACGGCATTCTCGTAAATATTTTTAATAATATCAATAATAATGAAAGAATCCAAGCGATATTTTCAAAATTTTCAAAATTTCCGTGTGCCAACCATTTTGGGCAATAGTGTATATGAACCTTGACAGCAATTTAATTAAAACATTCATTCTCCATCATAACCGTTATGTTTTTAGGACATTCAAACTGACTCCTACTAATACATGTAGCATTTATGGCGGAGTTGAAATTTCTGAAAATTCCAAGGAAAGTTCCATTTTTTATGTATAAAGGTCTTAGGTGAATTGTATGCCTCTCATGATTTTCTACATGTAGTACCGTCCAACAATGAGTAGCTCTCGTTCAGTTGCTTTCCCGCGAAATCGTCTCCACAGGTCCAGAGTGAAGATAGAACTGGCGCTGTTGAAGATTGAAGTCAAAGAGCTCATGATAGCTGACATCATTACTGCCATTAACAGTCCTCTCAGACCTGGAATTGCGTATTATGGAATTGGTACCTGTAGTTATGCAGGGAACCTACTGTGTCTTATTGATTAACTAGTATATTTCACCGATTGAGAGGGCTTCTTCATGTGAATAACCCTTGCCAACACCTTAAAGCGTTCTTGACTGACCTTTCCCTTTCTTTATAATAACTGGGGAGAGCAGGGGCATTCCCCTTGAAGAACGGTACTACTGTAACTAGGTAAATCACACATTGTCCCATCTATCATAATATCAAATTCCTAATACGTAAATCTGCCGTTCTTAAAATCAGCACTGTGACCTAAAATCTTGCAGACCTGAACACAAAATACTGTAATCGTTTACTCCGGGAAAATCGTAAAGCTTCCTTCAAGATCACTATTGAAAATGCACGTATATAACCTTAACTAACGATGCGCACCTACTGGCAAAAGAGTAAGTACCAGCTTAGGGTAAGCGATGTTGGAACAGCCGACCGGATTGCCACAGTATTTCTCACATTCTGCAGGATCCACACACGCGACCTCCTCTGAAACAACAAGAAAACAAGTCAAGAAAAGACGAATGCGACATTTACCTCTGCCAGCGATGAAGACCACGTTTTCATTGGCGTCGGTATGAAGAGGGTTTTAGAAGAGTTATTCACAGAGATCAGAATAAAATCCAAGAGGGAAACAAGGGATTAAAACTACACATGAATCCATGTCTCGGCAAATTCTTGATTTTTCAAGGCTACACCTTCCCCCTTCTCCCCCCCCCCAAAAAAAAAAAAAAAAAACACTATACCAAATAAAACGAGACAAAGCCACGCAATTGTTTAACACCTACATGTCACGGTGAATTTTGTCCCCGTTTACCATGATTTACCATGTGGCTTCGCTCAGCAAAATCTTTGTGCCCCCCTTCCACCTTACCAAAATCCTGGATCCACCACTGACTGTACACATTGAGTAGCGGAGAACTTATTACATCTACACTCACCAGGATAAAGAGCTCGTGCCATCATTCCGGGCAATATCATTATGAATATAGGGAGGAGTTTCAGGTAACCGGCTAGGATTGCCCCGCCCTTGGCGTGAGTGATGGATTTCGCTGCAAGGGCACGTTGAACTATGACCTGATAATAACATCAAACAATGGCGTTTAACAATACCCTCTGTTTCTATTAAAGGCACATACTGAGCACGCTATATACCTTTAGGTCTATATATATATATAACAAGAAATTCATATAGCTGGAAATTTCAATTTTCCCAAAACTGTTAAAAGAATTTTTTTTTTTGATTTTAAAATTTCTTATTTTTGCTGTCACTTTATAGTGAAATTAATCAATAACTGTCTCAAGTTTATGGTTTATAATAATAATATTAATAATACATTAACATACGCGCAAAGTGGCGAAAATTGAAAATATCAATCCATATTCAATACCAATTCATATCCAATGTCAGTTCATATTCAATATCAATCCGTATTCAATATCAATCCATATTCACCTGGTCAGCACACCAGTACCAGAGACAGCCAATGGTGGATTGTAAAATGAGGCCAGGCCATGGGAGGTCAGAGGTCACCGGGTCACGGAACATGTGGAATGCATCTTCCCGCGGAAAACCGCACGTGGAGTTCAGATCACGTACCGTCGGTACTGCAGCCGTGTACGCCAGGATAAGGTTGTTGTAACCTCCCACCTTTACGAAGCCTGAACACATTTATAGCATCAATGAAAGAAAGATGTATCATATTCTGTGTTAGACTAATTTACATATTTTCAGTTTTATGTAAAATTTACTTGCAAGTTAGCAACGACATTTGCATGTACAGCGAACTATAACAAGACGTTCCATGAAAAACCATAGACGTACGAAGTGTCGAACTACGGAAATCCGATTATTACTAAATGGACCACGGCTAAACCGAGTAACAACGAATGGGTTTAACACCCGAGAAATGCTTGGGCGTGATGACGACACTCACCAATGGCCATAAGCACCACCGCCCCTATCATCATGACTATGGTCTGAAAGGTGTCTGTGTATATTACCGCGGCTAGTCCACCTGAAAGGATGATAAAACCGTAGACGAAATATTACTGGATTTATTGATATATCTGAGAGCTCAGGACATACACAATATTTGGAATTAGTGTGAATGTACATGTAGAGGGGAATCCAAAAAGGCTAAAAATTGACAAAATGAGTGGTATAAATTTCATGTTCAACCAAAAGCCAATTCGAATTTGCATTTTTTAATTTCTGAATTCACATAATTTTCAGCTGAATCGTTTAACACGTTTTTGAAATATATAATCTGTCCATTTTATATTTAACATTCATGTTATATGTGCTGAAAAATTAAACACACAGTTGTGTTAACATTCCGTTAGTAAGAATGTCTAGAGTAAAATCACCAGAAATGTCTACTGCATACTAAAAGCATGTTCCCATTATTTAGCTTTACCTTAGTCTCAGACATTTAATTGCATGTAATAACAGTAATACACGTAAGATATATACAAATCATTCCTTTTTCTTCACAGGAGAAAAATATGGACATCCTGCGCATTGCCTAGAGTACACCAACGACCTGGATAGAGGAGAACTGGAAATGTTAGTAGACCAATGACCTAGATAGCGGGGGACTGGAAATGCTAATAGACCTACCTAGCACGGTGAAGACGGCAGTGACAGCCAACAGGACGACAATGGATACATACATGTCCCAGCCCAGGGCAAGCTGGATAAAGAGGGCGCCTGCGTAGATGCTAACCTACAGTGAACATAATTATATCGAGATACAGCACTCAATTCAGAAAGAGATTTTACTATTTTGAGTGAATATTTGAAATCATTTACCAACTAAAAAGTAAATCAGACGCCTGTGTGGACATGTACCTTGAATGGGTACCTTAATTGCAAAGGAAATTTCGAATCTATCTGAAGATTTTGGTTCTATTTTACAAATTAATAGTTGCCTTTTTTCTTGCGTGTCTGTTGTAGTACCACATGAAAAGCGTAATATATGTTGAGATATTTATCTAAAATATAAATTAAACCTTTTCAGCAATTTTGAAAGTGTTAATAGGATAATACTGACAAAAAGAAAAATTGGGTCAATAAGCTTTCAAATCCAACCAGAATATGTAAGCGATTTCCCCCCCAAAAAAGGTTGGAAGGCAAGTTCCTTACGGCAAGCTTGGTAACTATATACAGCACGAGGGCGATGAAACTGATGTACACTCGGAGACGTTGGCCGCCAAAACGCTTCTGTAGGTAACCTGGTAACGTGTAGGCCTTAAACATACAACATTGTAAATTTATTTGTAAAATACCAAAAGTTTCACTTGAACATTTCATACCTATATACATGTACATGCAGTTAAGCGTCAAAATTTAGAAATGTGCATTAACTGTGGCCCCTACATAAGAAAGCGTAATGAAAAATAATAGTAAATAGAAAAAAATAATGAAACAGTGTAAAGTTACTATTCCTTTGTACCTGAATAAGCAATTTTATCATTTGTGTTGCATTTTTGAAATACTAAAACGTATTGCATTATGCTAACCGTATATCTCTTGCTGATTCCAATCTGAAGTTAAAAAATCAAATACCTAGAGTAAAATTAAAACAAAGCATATCTAATCTTGACCGGTTACACAAATAAAAAGAAACAGATAAATATACACTTACTCCGGATGCAAGGTAAACCGGCAGAAATACCCATGCAAGCAGCATGACGAGTGGCATGGACTGGAAAGTAAATATATTCAGTAACACTTTTCAGCCGTTAATTTGAGTTAAACTAAGACCCAATATTCCCATCACCTCACTTAGATTCAATTGTAGGTTTTTGATCTTGCTAAACATATAAAACTGTATACATATTTTCTCGCTTTCTTTATCTAGCAATAAATGTTTTGTTTATGCTCCGTCTTAACTTATGAAAAAAATCACTACACGTTTGGGATTACAAAAGTTTATTAGATATATTTGATAAAAAGACTTACAGACCACTCGTACATTACTATGGCAATGCCAGAGGCAGCTCCTGTTCCCGCCAGTCCGATGAAATGTTCGCTGCCGATGTTACTGGCAAAGAGTGAAGCGCCCACCTGGTACAAGGAAATGATAGTCACTGCGTGTGTTTAACTGGTGAATAAAAAGCTTGAATAAAGGCGCATAGGTTGCAATTAAATATGCGATCCTGGATATGGTGTTCCTTAATTCTAAAGGGAAAGCGTTGACATTTCTAAAAAAATCTAAGCTGCATGAGTTTGCGTCCTTAGCGAGCAGCAGCAGATAACCATGCACATTATTCAGACCCAGAATGTAAAAAGCAAAATAATACACGTCAGACAAAATAATGAAATAAAATAGAAAACGCAAAACTTAAAGTGATAGGCATTATCATATGTCTCGCCCTCACAACTGATAAGATTTTTTTCCGAAAATTAGTCTCCCAATGAAAATACAAAAACATAACTGTGCTTAACAAAAATTGGATCTACATAGGTTTTAAACACAAAAATTCGACTCTCTCTCTCCCTCTCTCAAACACACACACACACACACACACACACACACTAATTGAGAATCTTACCGGCCACCAAATCATATCCCTCCCAGCGAGGAAGTACCCTTTGACGCTGCTACGGTTTGGGCGACATAAAGACTGAAAAATGTTATATATATAAAGAAAGCTTTATAAGCCTTACCTTTATTTTTAAGGCACGAATACTTGAAACTAAAATTTACACATATAAAGACATCCACAAAATGCATGAAATAGGTGGATAACGAATACAACCCATGAGAAGTACTATTACTGAACCATAGAACAAAAACATTAAAAGCCGCCACGGTCACCCTCTTATCAGACTTATCAGACTATAGCCCCCTTCACTTCGAGCGATATAGGTTTCCGGATCTTTCACCGGTCCTGGCAAGTAATTACGTATACTCTACGGAAGCAGGGTCATTCCCTTCCTCAAACTCCAGTGCACGTTACACCGAGCACTGGTATCTGTTTAAGACCGCATTCCCACGGATTTAGATCGATCCATCTGGATCGACCTAACTCCCTGGGGGTTCACGCTAAATTGCTGTCAGCCGAACGCGCACGAAAGTTAATTACCCCCTTACAGCTTTTAGTAGGCAGGACAGACATTTAAGCCGGCTAATCTGACTGCAATCTGGTGAGACTCCCCACGGGGATAGATCGATCTAAAAATCTGTGGGAATGCAGTCTAAGACACCATTCCCATAGATTTTAGATTGATCTATCCCTGTTGGGAGTCTCACTAGATTACTGTCAGCTTAGCCGGCTTAAGCGTCTTTCCCGCCTACTAAAAGCTGTAAGGGGGTAATTAACTATGGTGCGCGCACGGCTGACTGCAATTTAGCGTGAACCCCAGGGAGTTAGGTCGATCTAAATCTCTGGGAATGCACCCTAAGTAACTGTGTTATTTAATCAAAGCCGTTGTCAGTCTCTCACACTAGTGCGATACCAAAAACTGTGCTGCTTGACGTGAAAATGGCGTTATTATGTTACATCAACAATGGAAAATTTTAGGTCATGTTCAGGTAAACAACAAACACACACTCACCCAAAGTCCCACTGCCAACACGAAAACAAAATAGAGCACTACAACCAAAATGTCCGCCCAGTGGTCCAAACCTTGCTCCATTTTAATGGTCGCGCCTGGACAGCTATCAGATGATGACGAGGAGGTGAAGTTGATCTCGCGATTGAAGCGGATCTCCTTCAATTCTGAAGAAGATATAGAGCATATAACCACAACAATGGTTTTATTCCTTGGTGTAATTGTTCTGCTGACAACAAAACGATAGCCTAAAATCTGCAGCCGCAACAAGACACCCGCATGTTGCTGCAAGCTTCCTCGTCTTAGTAGTTTTCAAATGCAGTACTTCCCACGTTCCCTAACACAGGCATCTCACCGCTTTGTTGGATAACTTAATGAATTAAAGATGTGGTGCAGCTAACTTGATCCGCTCTTCCTCCAAACGAAGGGATTTTATTAAGCAATTGTTTATTCAGCGGAACAACTTGGTTACGCGGGGAAGATAGGGCTGTTTTGGTCAAATCAAATGGCCCACTTAACGTACGCTTAACACCATATCTCAATATCTGCCCTGATATTCTCAATATTCATACAATTACCAGTAAAGTAATTAACTGTTTATGTTCAAAATAAATCAAGTACCTATATAAAGTATTTTGTATGCTGTGCCTATTTTTTGTTGAGGTATAAGGGCTCATTCTCTTGGAAACTAAGACACCTCCTCATGTTTCCAACGTATTCGTATAAATCATCAGCCTTTCTGTAGGCTAGGAGAAGCCGTGTTAAACTGTAAAACTGATTGCAATCAGCGAGAGTCCCTGTGGCGTTTGACCGATCTACATACATACCGCTAGTTTCAATGGGAATGAGCCCCAAGAGTACACCCCAAGAGGGGGAGATTTATTCATCTGCACAAACGTAGACCATCTGTAACTGTAACTGGCTTCATCGTTTGTAGCAGATTGCCAATTGTGAAGATGTGGTTTGATATTCCGAAATTTCATTCATTCTTTTTTCATTCATTTGTATTGATCCTTATTTACATCAACTGAAGTGTTACTAAATGTACCAGAAGTGTTACTACAGATATACACTGTATAGGCCTACATGGAAAATCTAACAAATAATTCACAAATATTAGGTATAATTTAAGTGGCAATTTGAATTGTAGTATTAGCAATTTAGGGTGAACGGTGTGAGCCTTTTAAAGCTATGCCACTGTCCAGTAGCGGTCCAAATAAATCTTAATCAGGACGTGGGGTGTTGCGGTGACCGCGTCACAGCGTTAAACTTGATCTTTGCTTGTGTGAACTACTTGAATGATCTATATTTGTACGCAGATAAACAGGTCGCTCTTATTACATCTGTTTATTTATCTATTTATCTGTGTTGCAATACTTTATGTCTGGTGTCCAAAAAATGTTGTCTGATGCTTTTAAAATTAGTATTATATTTATTTAGTGCAACTTGGGGAATAGACTATTTTTGCTAATCAGTAATAATAATAATAATAACAATAATAATAAATCCTTCTAGTACTTACTGTATGGGGATACGACGAAAAAGTATCGTGTTTCAGAAAAAAATGAAAATTGAGATTTTAAACTATTTGTGTTTACACTTCGGTATCTTAAGTCCTACAAATGTAGACTGACCAGCCTTGAGTATACAAATTAAAGAGTGCCAGATTTTGGAAACATATAAATTTGAGCCTGAAATAACTTCAAAAACTTTCCAAATGCAGAGCCCCCCACCCCCAACGCGCGTCATGCACACTTTAATGACACATTGGTGTACTCAAGGTGAAAGAAAGTTCGGTTATCAGTTGATTTATTGACTTGCCCTGATTAAACTCCGCCGTTAAGAGGGTTTGACTATCAACCTGTGTTAGCTAGCTGTTTTATAATTTAAATTCGTGCATGTCCTGTATTACGATACGAGTGAATGATGAAAAAGTCACATCAACCCATCAAGATGATAGATCTGAATATTAATAACACTTATGCTGGACCAATATACATTTATTTATTTATTTACCCAATTTTTCATTATGATAAAAAGTGGTTCGTTTTTAAAGACACTAAACTTCTTTTTACCTTGTGGCGTGACGTTCAACCCTTCAATTTTGCTCTGTATAGATAAAACATATTAATTGTTCATGTTTTTTAACAAGAGACAATTTTAAAATTTCACCGTATTTAATCATTGTTTGGTATAATGTTATTGCATTTATTAAAAATCCCATTGCGTTCAAAACAGGACAAGTCTTACACCCCATTCTCATAGATTAGATCGACCTACATTGGATCGACCTAACTCCCTGGGGGTTCACGCTAAATAGCTGTCAGCCGGGCGGACACGAAAGTTAATTACCCCTTAAAGCTTGTAGTAGGCGGGGACGGACACTTAAGGGGGATTATCTGACAGTAATCTAGTGAGACTCCACGCGGTGATAGATCGATCTAAAAGTTGTGAGAACAGAGCCTTACACGAAAACTCCGAACAGCCTTGACTTGCTTTATCAACCAGAGTGTCAATGTGCATTTAGAATTCAATACCTCACCCCATCGCATGAGAGAACGTGTATCTTGGCTACTAATACACCAATACGTGTTGAACTCTTAATAAGATACGAGAAGATTGTGGCCTCCTTTACAACATTTTATATTTAAATTTGAGCAGAAGATCGATTCAGGAGTTTCGACTGTTTTAAGTTTGAGTAGATTCGTCCTGTTTGGTGATAGATTTGGATGGTTTCCCACGTGCCCGCACGCTACTGAAATGTTTCTCCTTTTCCGGAGGTTTATAAGTATCACTGTTTTGTAGCGACTCCTTTCTTTTCTTCATCTGTATTGCCCTATTTGCCAGCTTTTGCAATCTGGGGTCAAATTCAGAAAACTCATCAAGTTCGTTCTTAACGCGCCGTTGGAATATTTTTTCCTCCTCTCTTTCCTGAATGCGGCGTCTCTTCATGTCCCGTACTTGTTTAAATATTTCCCTGCAATAAAATAAGATTAACAATATGATACTTCATAAAATGATTTATCGACTGGACTTATGACGGATATTTCCTGAGAAAAGTTAGTATCAAGCTATATCTGGGGCCTGTTTTACAAAATAATTTTAATTTTTAAATCAAAATTAAAGTCCAGTTAGACCCAGGCTTATTTGTAGCAAGAAAGACGTTGTTAATGTTTCAGTCCAGTGCTCAATTATTATCAATTATTTCAGTAGGTGTATGTTCTAAATTTGAATAAATGATAAAATATATATATATATATATATATATATATATATATATATATATATATATAGTACCGTTAGTCATGCTAGATATGGAAAATTGCACTAGATAGGAAATTATCACTATTCAAAATCGTTTACAACTGTCATGATATTGTTGGTGTGACAACCCTTTTTATGAGTGTCTGGTTTCCTGTGCCAATAACAACGTGAAATAGGCTAGCTATATATCTTTTCAAAAGATCTAAAAAAACATGCACTCCAATATTCCATCTGTCGCTAAGAGGTTCAGGAACACATTTGGAGTATCATGCACGAGTACCCCCGCCCCCCCCCTTCCCCCCTGTCGCCGCCGCGTCCAGCTTCGGGAAGTCACTCCAGTCATTCCTGTTAAGAGACGCACGCCCCTGTCATGTACGAAAGAATTCCCTGTTTAATAGTAAAAAAAAACAGTTACAGGACCCAGTTTTTATCTATTTCAACAGGCGAACAAACTCTTACATTTAGGTCCACGTCACGCTTATCCTTATTTTTGTAAATTTGACGGAGGGCAGACTCCGTTATATTGGCCTTTACACTCAGTTTAGTTTGGATATGGATAGGCCAGGATGGAGGAGGCGGCTGGAGGGTTCACCAGTGATGTGGTGTGCCAAGCAAATCAGATCATGACCCTCCTAGTGATGTATCATTTCCTCATTCTCGCTATTTAAATCTGACAAATATACAAACGAAACATTTGAGTCAGATCTTTTGCCATATAAACATTTAAATATAAACTTTTAAACATATAAACTTTTGCCTAAGGACACTACTTGTTCGGTGGACAACTGTGAATTGAAATTGAACACAAGTGCGAGAAGACGTGCGGGTGTTTGAGTTCCATAAAAGACTTTATAGGTATATACAGCCGATGTGCGCTAGGACAAATGCTGGTTCGTGATTTGTCAAAGTAATATGTGCAATGTTTAAGCAACAAGTGCAATGAGAAATTTACCACCCAGTGCAATTAAAACCGCCACAGCCTGTGCAACACATGCATACATTTATATTAACCTTTGTTGTACTATAGCAGCAGTTCAGCGTTTACTGCTTCATCGTTCTTTTCAATTTTACGTATAGCGGTCTTTGTGTGTTTCAACTGTTTCAGTCTCCTCCGCATCTGTCTTCTTTTAAAGCGTGAAGCACCTGACATAAGTTCACTATTGGGTAAACGAAAGAAGGAAAAATGAAGGTGAAATGAGCAAAACGAGCTGAAAATTAAAACATAAAATAAATAAGTAAATAGATACATGAATGAAAACACTGTTTTTGTTACCAAAACTAAAAAAATTAAATAAAATCAAACTGCAAAAGTGTAAAGTAATTTAAATCAAAATGCGTATGGAATAGGACGACCTGTCGAGTACAGAGGCAGATATACAACCCTCCTGTTGTAAGTGACAGTCTTCTGCATTTTTTCAGAGAGATATGCATCAAGGGAAACAATAATAAACAAGCAAACAACATAAATAATGATAATTAAACGATTTGACTTAAAGCGTTTAGAGCTACAATGGCGAAGGCATGCGTCACATTGAGACGAATTGCCATACCTTAACTTTTGCATTTCTCTGTGTTTGGATATCGAGGGATAATCTGAACTTTTTGTCTGTCAGGATATATTTATCTAAATTAGACCTACCGCAAGTTTTTAATTCCTTTTTTTTATTTTTTGTCATCAGACGTAAAATCCGTCAACTGCAGTGTCCGCTATTAACCTTTCTTTTGACAGATAATCTCCGAGACCGAAATCTTGCGTATGTACTTTTTTCATGACTTTTGTTATCTTCTCTGTAACGGACATGTCAAATTCATCTAGATATCGATGTTATCTTTGAAAAGAATGCGCGATGGGCTGGAACAGTCTCGTAGAATAATTACCTGAGATCGACTTCGCCATCTCCGTCTTCGTCTAATTGTTCCAGTAACACGTCTAGTTGACCACGAGTCAGAGGGGCGTTCACACCCTAAAATTTTAAGAAAAGCATGAAAGTCAACAAAAATGTTTACTTTCCAAAACGCTATTATCGTGCTTTAGAGGCACGTTAAAGCAATAGATAAAAACACTGCATAACGTTCACAATACTCGAGACAGTATTCTTTGCTGAGGCAAGATAAAGATCACTTTTGATCTTCATAACTGCTACATGAATAAATTTATTAGTTCTCTTTTCTAAATAGAAAAGATGAGTTAAAATACTTTAAGTCAAACGATTGCCTTGTACAACATGCGGTCTATAGCCATATAATCAACTCTATAAAGTGACCTTACTGTTATAAATTACACATAACACTCTGAAAAATATTTCTCATACCAGGAGGCCGTCCCTAAACTCTGCCCTGCTTACACTACTGCTGCCGTCTGTGTCGAACCTATTGAAGAGATCCACGACACGCATTCCCTCTCGGGTCATGAAGTTGAACAGGATTTCGAGTGGGTCCGTCGTGCCCAGTGCGGCGTCGGATGTGTAGTGTCGATGATCATTTTTGCCCATTATAGGACCGTACTTTACAACCAGCTCGCGCTTTTTTTGCATCTCTTCGAGAAAATTCACAAATTCCTGAGTGACGACAACGTCCTGCAACGAGAAGGTGATATTCGTACAATTTTTTTTACTCTAATAGTGCAGCATTTTACATATATTGTGACATTTTTTTTGATATTCTCCACAGCCAAATCTACAAAATTTGTCCATTTATTCAATGTTTCACTCTTTCTCTCATTCATTCATTCATTCACTCATTTTTCTGTAATATATAATTTTCATGAGGAGAACATCTCTCCACTCACCCACATGTCCACCTCTGAGAGCTCGGATAGCGGATTGCACTTATCTAAAGACTGGAGGATTGCAAGGGCAAGTTTGGGCGTTATAGGATTGCTGGAGATCTGAAATAAAAGTGAATGTTTTGATTCACCGCGTTACGTTATAGGCCTACTAAGATGATGAAAAAGTTATATCTAATATTGGATCTTACGTTAAAACAGAGATCACAATTTCGACCTTATCACAAGGCCTTTTTCAAGGATTCTTTGTTTTTGAGATCTGAAATGATAGGCCTATTTAAAAAAACGCGACTCTAAGTCAATCTTACATGTATATGTAGTAAATCAAGTAAATTTGAGATTTGAAAATATCAAAGCGGAAAGTCTCATTTCTGGGGCCTTGTTTATCAGGAACTAGAGCAAAAGTTTCAGCAAAGATGTTCCATGCCACGGAAGTTATTTGGCGGATTATGCCAAATATTCATATCGAAAAACATGTTGCCTTAAGTCAACTTTAATAAGAAGTACGTAGATCTAAAGTAGGCCTAAGTTTTACAATCAAAAATATAAATTCGTTTTGTCTCGTTCTTTTGTTCTGTTTTAGAATACAATTCTAATGTTATAAAATGAAGGCAAGTTGATAGGCCTATCTGTAGGCTATACGTATCGAAAATGTCATAGTTCGCATTCAAGGACAATCCCTCTACCACAATTCGCCTGCTTTACCTTAAAAACCATGACTTACACTGATTTTAACCAAGCCTTGGTTGTCCTTCACTCCTTTCATCAGCTCTGCTATGGCCTGAGGATGGAGTCTGTTACTTGAAATGTCCAGATCTTGCAGCGTCTTGTTGGCGATTAACGCTTTCCCTAACACCCGACACCCGTCCAGTGCGAAACCATTCCAGGATATGTCCAACATACGCAGGCCAACATTATACTATAATAATCATTATTATTATAAAAGTAATGTGTTGAAAATGTTATCAAAATGCTGTACTTTTACTTTAAAATATAATACAAAAGCAGTAAAATGCCAAAGCTCCTACGAAGATTAATTTAAACTACAATGCATTTTCAAAAATAATGCATGCATGTGAAACACATGAAATAAGAACTTAAAGCAAACATTTCGCCGATATTTTAAATAAAGTAAGGTGGAATTGAAGTAGTTTTATTGCGTGCATTTGTTCTGGATGCATAGAACTAGAAGCATTGAACGTGCATCCAGTTCATATTTTGAAAAAAAGGTATAATTAATGAAATAAGCGGTGTGTCTCATAAATTCAATAAATTGGCTGAGTAGACTAAAAAACAATAGACCAGAAAACAAGAAAGACTAAAGACAAGATGGAGAGATCAACTTAACAAAATAAAAAGCTCTAGACGAATTAGAGCAAGAAAGGGCAAACTTTAATGTAAGTATACTCCAGACGGGTGTTGCCTTGGAATTGACTAATTAGGTTCAGGTACAGGTGTCTCTTTACCTGCAGGCATCCAGCAATCGCGGTGACAGCTTTCCCTCTGAGGTGGTTCCAGCTGATATCTAACACTTCTAATGAATCGTTGGACTCTGGAAAAAAATTGAGAAAATTTAAAGTACTTACAGTGTCCTTCTATACATCGGAACGTGTTTGGAATACTGACAGTTTTAAGCAGAAAAAAACAACGCATCTTCACCGGGCAGTGTAAATTTAATGTGAAAATAATGAGCGGCGGTAAAAATTTGCGAACAACTTTTGATGGACATGGGCGGGTCTTAAAAGATACGAGAAAAAAGATCCGATTAAGATCAACAATATTCTTCTAATCCAGTAATCCCCAACGATCATAACAGCATGCCCAAGTGACATTGAATGAATCCCTTCAATTAAGTTTTCATTTTTTGGTTTAACCACGTGTAAAAATGTGACACAATTTATTAGGAAGGTACACGATTTTGTTTCAACAGGACTATTTTGACAAAGGGGTCATCCTCACTTAAAGCTCTGGCAAGAATTGGTCCTCCGTCCTCTCCAATCTGGTTGTGACTGAGACGAAGTTCCCTGAGATAAATATTTTCCTAGAAAGAGAAAATAAAAACAATCTAACATTTATCTCACACGAGTCTGTTACGTTCCTTGTACAAATCGTTAGGAGAATGATTTTTTATTGAATTAGATCCGAAATTAGTATTATTGTTTTGATCGTCACTGGGTCAGTAGTTTTTTTTTTACCATAATTCATTTGACGACCATTTGCAAAGATACGTCCTCGAGTAAATGGTCCTTAATTTAAAATGTATTTTACCAGTAAATCTTAATATATTTTGATGCTTATGTTTTAGATTTTATACTGTATAGCAATAAGTGTTGTTAGCAGTGACTTATCCTACCATTAGCACCTCGGCTAGGTCTCCCATTGCATCGTCATGAATGCCATTTCCTAAAGACAAAAGGCCACTGTTATCGAATACCGTAATAGATGTATCATTTAGTCATACGTGTATGCACTTTTCAGCACATTTTACTGAAAGGCATGTTAACGAGATGGAATGATTTGTTACTTGGTAACAGGACTTACGAAAAAAAATAATCCAAGGAGTTTTCAAAGCATCATTTTTACCTTTCAGTTGTTCTTTTTCTTAGATATATATTTTATTAACAAATCACATAATGTGAATTCTACAGTAAACCACGATTGAAACATAAGCACAAATATTTCTTTTCTATTACCAAGATACACTGTAGCCAGACTAACCTGAGAGATCTAGCATTTTTATGCTGGTATTTTCTAGTAGCACCTTTAATATGTCTATTGCACCTTCAGATCCAATACGGTTCTCAGCAAGATTCTGTAAATTGCATATTTATTTAAATAACAGAAAATAATCGTAGATGTGATTTTTTTTTTTTTATTTTTTTTTTTTTTTGTGAAATAAAGCTTTTACTATCAAAATTCCGTATCTGATGTACACATTTTTTGTTTATTAAAATTGAATTTTCAGTTATATATATTTACCGGTGCCTCGGAAACCCTATATCTTACTGAAAAATAATATATTCTGAGACTGTCATTTTTTAAATAAACAAATATTAGAGATGAGGTCATGTTCACTGTATGTGCTGTAGCTTACCAATTCTGTTATAGTGAAATTTTCCGTCAACATTTCTGCTATGTAACTAGCGCCCTCAATTCCTATCCAGTTGTCCTCTATACTAAGGTACTGTACCTTGTCGTTCCGCTAGTAAATGAAAAAATATATAAGGACACGCGAATGATATAATAGGTGCCTTCTGCTGACAAGAATGAGAGATCCTGTTCGGTTAATTGTTTTATACGTACTTTTGTCAAATACATTTTCAGAAGTATATTTTATCCTTAGAATCATATTCGTGATTTCACTTGTTCTCCAGCTCGTTTCTTAATTCTTACATATTTTCACTATTTCCTTTGAATTTCTTTTCGTAAGATTAATTAAAATACCTGAAAATCATTTAACTATCGTTCATCCCTCTTCACGCACTTTGTTCAATGTCTAGTTTATCTTTTATCCTGTCTTGGTACATGTACTCACCACTAATGATATGGCAACAGCTTTTGCCCCCTGTGGGCCTAGGCCATGGCTGTTCATTTCTACTTCTTTCTCTGCCAGTCTTTCGGCCAAGTACGTCACTGGCACGAGACCCATCTTCTTGCACGCGTCCACGTATATTGCACTATATTTAGCGATTTCTGTGGTGTCCTTTTTCGGTTTGACAGGCTTTTTGGGTGCCTCTGTAATCACAATAGTAATTCCAACAATTATTTGTTGTTTTAGGTTTTTTAAGGGAAGAAACTGTACGCAAACACAAATCCGTCAAAGATTCTTTAATTTGACTTAAATTGTCGTAAATTTTTATGATGTTTTTCTTTATCTATTGCTTTTCGTTTATAAAAAAAATAATTAAATCTCTGTAGCCTAATCAATAAACCCCATTCATAAGATAATAAAGCCTCCACTTCTGCCTCAATACGATTTTAACTTTAATTGGCTGTAACGCATCCTTTTTAATCGGTGTTAAACATTTCTATTTGCAGTTATGCAATTAAGGTAAGAGAATATCAATACCCCCTGTGTAGAATCTTGTATTCGCCGAACATACTTAATCAAAAACAATGTTCACATCAATAATTGTCCACTGACTCGTATTTTTGCGAAGTGACCTTCACAGTACGTAATCAATCATTAATAAATAAGGGGTATTTCTTATACAGCTTACAGCACGGATATATGAGTTACTTTCTTCCCGTCGTAATCATTGTTAAAATAATATTTGGGTATAAATTTCACAACAAAGTCCTCCTCGCAGGCAGTCATTCCAATATGCGATATAAAATCTGCCTGTTTAGAATGCATCAGGGATCAAATCGATAAGTGACTGTATTTTGGATTGGAGATCGATAAGAAGAAGTTTTGGATACCAGAACACTGATTCCAGCTTTATTTGCACATTACTGTTAATCGAAGAATTCAGGTAAATTTACTCCACAAAAGAAGCGATCTTTTCCATCTGTACTAGCATGTGTTACGTCATGTTATGCTGGCTTGTTTTGTGTTGCCGCGATTAATAAATTACCAAGTAATATTCTGGGTGCTACTTTTCAAGAACATTACTTTCAAAATATTACTAGCAATTTTTATTTTTCTCACGTGTAAGATATCATGCTAATAAATTCGCAGCGCGCAACTTACCGTCTTGCATAATGTCATATCCAGTGAATGTAAACTGACGAAACATCGCTTCATAAAGATCTAAATTAGGATTGTCGGATACTTTCTTATTGTCCTTTGAACCTGGTCCATTTGCCTCTAGAATTATAGACTGTGATATTAAATCTTGGTGCTCCTTCATGCTGTGTCTTGTCTGGGGTCTAGACTGTGCTGGAGTCCTCGTGGGCGTCACTCTGGATAGATAGAAAGCCGCCTGACGGCTCTTCCGTCCAGAGCCCTCTTTGAGTTCTTGCTTGTGTTTTTCCACCACCACGGGTTCACTCCACGTCGTCGGTGTTTCCACTGGCGGGAGCGTCCCTTCGTTGTGGCTCACCGTCGGCCCGTACATGGAAGCGCCCACGGAGGTAACGTTTGCAATGCCTGTAGTCACTTTGTTGCTGCTTTTGTCGCGGCTCCCTCCGCTCTAGAGAAAAAATAGATGATTATTATTCATTTTTATTTGTGGCATGGATTATAAGAAGGGTGGTCATCTATTCACAGTCGGAAAAAAAATCTTTATTTAGGTTGACGTAGAGTGTGTGTGTGTGAGTGTGTGTGAGAGAGAGAGAGAGAGAGAGAGAGGAGGGAGTGAAAACACATTTAGAATTACGGGTTTTCACAAAAACTTTAGAATACAATTTATTTAGTGCAGGGGAACGAGTGCAGTATAAAATTATGTTCAATTTCGCACCTCTTCAAAAAGAAAGAAAATCTATAAAACAAGAAAAGCGTGATAATAATAAACACCTGTATTTGAAATAAATGTAACTATTTTCAGCCCAAATACAAGGACTGCTGGATTATTTGTAAAAGAAACAGTGCATGTTATGACTACGCTTCGATATGTTAAGCAGCGAAGGGTTACGTAAGGACTTGGAAAACGCTTTGATACTCGCACACCTGTCGGAGTAAACTTGGGATTATTGTATGAATTGTTTATAAAAACAAAGTACGTAACACTCAAGTAAAGCACCAGTTCGCCTGTTTTACAATACTAATATAGACAAAAATTTGGCGACGGTATTTTCATAGCAGTCTAGGTACAAGAACTTTGGGACTAATGTTCACCTTCATTTAATGTTAGAGCAAGTGCTTACTTTCCAGTGAATGTCACACAGTACAGTACACTGTACTGTGTGTGTGTGTGGGGGGGGGGGAGGGGGAGGCCGCAGGGCTGGTTGTTGGTGTCAAATACTTCATCAAACGTATTGTGATCGAGTTAGGAGACTTTTAACGTTGCGTTCAGTTTCAACTTGCGTCTTTCATTCACTAAATGGTTGTCACGGATCATGATAACTGTAGCCGAATTTCGCTCAGATGTTGTTACAGCTGGTACACTTGAAAACTTCTGTATCTCTCACAGTCAAGTTATATGTTGATAATAAGTCACAACATCGCGCTATCTCGATATGAAAGTTCCCCAATACACGTACCTGTAAGCATTTTAATGCATAAAATTATGAAAAAATATGAAGCCCAATACCCTTGACATCAAATCAGTTGTCATTTTTAACCATGATGAAAAATCACTCCTCGCTGACTTTTTGAATAAAAAGCATATAATTTTAATCACATATAGCAAACAGCATGTTCATTTTATGTGATCTTTTAGTGTTTACTAAAACTGACGGAAGCAGAGACAAAAGCGGTTTATTTGTACACTGCAGGTAGTTATTGCTGATATGTAAATATCAAACTACCAAAAAATGTAGGCTCCTTCATTTCAAGATATATAACTATTTTTCGTTGATCAACCTATTTTTCTCCTAGAATGTCAAGTATGGACAATAATCCTGTGTATTGAATTTAAGAAATATATTTTCACTAAATTAAGGTGAGCGGTCTCGTCTCCTAGAAGAATTATCACATTTAATCGAAGTCCAGTGTGACACCACCTGTGTCTCGTGTATAAGGACGAATATTTAATTAATCTGGATTTTGGGTCTCTGATTCAAAAATGGATAACTGCACTAAAAATCACTTTGAATTGCTTAATGTTACATGAATGTAGAAAAATAGATAGATAGTGACTACAAGTGGTTAGACAAAAGATTTTAGTTGACCTGTACACAAGACATAAGGTTATAAGACCGGTGCTAAGGTACTCACCTTTCTGTTTGTGTTTGTGGTTCCTTTGGTGTCCATCGTATTATGAATTATAAAGATGCAACTCCCTTACGACATAATCAGCTGGAACCACCGGGTCTTCCATTTTTCATGTTAAAATATTCTTAATAAACTCAATCTAATAACCACGACGTGTTTCATACATATAATATGTAGCATAACTTGATCATACTGTTCGATACATATCACTGAGTTCTACACAAATTATAGGTACAACAAAATGGCCCTTCATAATAAATGAGTCTATTGTATCACTTGTTCTGTTATTACAAAGTGAGAGAATGTCGATTGGATATCCCCTTTCAAAATCGTAACAACGGTATCGAATCGGCGTTGTGAAAATAGAAATCATTCCGGCATATGGTATTGAAAAGATCGCTTTGGCCTTTGGTTGTTGTTCATATTGATCTGTAATGCCCGCACAATATGAACTCCTTTAAAATTTCCCGTGTAAATATTTTAGAATTGCCGAGTTTGTGTGAGATACATCTCGGTTGATTAAGTAATATTATTCGCATTTTTCTACCGTGTCAGTTTTCTTTTCTTCAGTTTGATTGTGTAATTTAATTAGGATTTTGTTGTTTTCTAATTTTTGTCTAAACACGTCTTTAAAACGCTTCCTCTGTGTCATTTCAGCTTATTTAAGCCTTGATTACATTACACGGGCGCCGTGAAATTGTCCGTACGTATTTTTTAAATCGTATGAAGCTACGGGCTACGCCGAGTATGTCTACATTACATGGCCTTAAATCCGTACGATTCCGTGCGATTTCGCACGGCCACCGTCTACCTCCGCTCAGACGCCGTACGAAAATGGTACATTGTATATCACGGGCAGTGTACATGCACCGTGCAGGCATCGCTTTTCAAATGTAATCTAGGCTTTAATTTAGCCTTACATTTTAGTCTAAATCCACTAAATTTTTTGTCATTTATTTTTATTATTATTATCATCATAATTATTGTTTTTGTTGTTTTCATTTTTGTTTTTGCTATTATTGTTATCGTTATTTTGTACCAGTTAGTCTCATGCTATGTTAATGAATTAATATGTCCCAAGTCCTTTTCTTGACGTATATTACATTTAACATGCACCTCATATCTGCACCTTGGCTATACCCAGTCTTTACCCCTGAACCCCACCCAAAACGCATTCTCATGAGTCGCTTATGATATCTACTGTAAGTGATATTTTGTGTTGATTTGCATTTAAGAAGTTCCCTTGAACGTGGTTTATCGTTTTCTATTTTAACAATTTTACCGGTTTACTTGTGGGCTGTTCTCCAGAGGGTTTCACGTATTGATTGAAACTGTGATAACAAGCAGTCTTATAAGTATTTGTTGTATACGTATTTGCTATTGGACAGATATCGCTGACCGACTCTTGGGCTGACCGTCTCCTGATATCGAAGCCACTGCAATGAACACTACATTGTAGCACACCCGGCACAATCTGATAGAGCACAACTACAGCAATGAATATGTAGACTGCTCACTGACGCTAGTCTTTTTTCTGCGTTGCTGGTATTAAAAAAAACTTTCAAATGACAATGATAAGTTATTGTTGTGTTAATTCTTCCAAATTTTCTTGTTGGTAAATAGTCCATACATGTTTGATATCTAAAACCTCTCTATTAGGAAGAAAAGACTACCCGTTTGATCAAGACATAGGGCCTATTTGATATCTGTGACAGCATTTGCTTTAATAAGTCCTATGAGAAAGAAATAACGCTATGTCATGTGTGATTTCAGGGGCAATGCAGGGTTTTATATTACATTTATTTATTAACATGAATTGCACATCCATTCTTACCACTGAATTATTACCACTGAGTATGTATACGATGCATGCCTACTACCTGCATAGTAATATTTTCTACCCTTCTGCATTTTTACTCTATATAAATACAATACAATTCATGATCAAATTTTGCAGAGAAGGCTTTGATGCGATGGAAGAAAAATATGCTTAATGAAATTATGCAAAAATGTTAAACTGACAAAGTCGGAAATTTATAGATTGGCTGCTTAATCACTTATAAAAAATAAATAATAAAATAGATACAGTTGTAGAGAAATAGATAACCACGAGCAAATACATACTGTATGTAATGTTAAAATGTGAACAGACAGTCGAGTAATTATATGATGCTCTGCCTACATGCGCTGTGAGCTATGAGGTCGTCCTTCATTACTTGGCTGTCATCCCTGATTATGGTAGATGTCACCAAGACAGCATTGCCATATGATCAATAGAGATGAATTATGCCAATTAGCTCCTCTCGAACGAAAAATTAATTGATATCTAGAGGTTTTTAACCTCTATATGTACCTTTCAGTGTGTGTTGGTGTACACATTTCCATCACAAAGCTTTAAAGCATTGCCCTTTAGATAAACTCCAAAATTCGTCTCTCATCACGCACACTAAGAACTGTGCAAGATAAAGTCTCTACTGGTTATTAACGTGGCCTAAAATTAATGTAACAGTCACAAGTAAATGTCACGCGTAATTGTTGTTCACCATATGTCGTTCATTGTGTTCTGTTAGATAATTAAGAAGAGTAGAACATACTTATACTATAACACTGCGCTTACAACTGTGAATGAACATGAATTACCGGTCGAGGCAAAACTGTCTTCTTTTATTTTTGATTTAACTTTTTATTACGATTAAGATTACAAAATGTCGACAACAAACAATAAAGATGACTTTAAAATAAATTTTCTAATGATAACGAGGACGATAATACTCTGCAGCTATAACGTCGATGTCCATAAGGCGAGCTGAAAAGCGGAGAAAAGGACAATCGAATCAAGCAGGACAGAGCGGCGAATTCACACTCCGCTTCGCGTGTCTCGAAAAAAATACAACAACTTATTATAATTTTGGTGTTACTTTAAATATTTTTAGGTTTTTGTTCTGAGGCTGTTGATGCATGAAGGAATGCTGCCTGAATGCCTATGCAGTATAAACTTTCATTCGGGAAACGTAATCCATAAATGTAGCGTGTTACAGAGGTATTTTTACATTGGTTTGGACCTTAAATGTGCTCATCATGTGAAACGGAACCAGTATTCAGCTCAAACAAGGATCTTAAATGACGGGCAATCCATCTTGCTAAATAATTTATACGCACGCGCGGACAAAACGACAAGAGACACTGAGGCCTATGTTTTACAGATATTCATGGCGACGGAGGAAAGCGAGAAACACTGACACCTAACAGCAATCCCGCCACGTGTATTTTTTAATGTGATGCGACAATTAATTCCACAAATGACACCAGAAACAAGCGCGGGGAACCTAGTTAAAGGTAAAGAAACGGAGAGATAAACACATGTTGAGGACAGCTTATAAAACTATTCAACAGTAATACGTTACGGTGTATGAATTGTAGTTTTCGGTTTCAACATCACAGATGCATATTTTAAGGGACATTTTTTGCCTGTGGCTTCCTGGCCATATCAAAGCATGTAACTATACAAAAACAGCCTGATTCCCTGGGTGCTGGCTTTAAGAAACAAAGTTCTCAAAACGCGCTCAAGACTTCAACCGACATGGCTGACATCACGGCGGCAGAATGCTGGAACTATCTAGGACACTGCAGTAGGATAGCAGTGTACGTCCTAACGGTTCTATCATCTCTCGGAAATGTTTTCACCATTGCTGTGATTTTAGCTAGCCAAAAACTCAGGCGCAAGTCAACTTTTGTGTTTTTCTTGTTCCTGGCTATCGCTGATTTCTCCGTTATGATCCAACTGACGACAACCTACGCACTATACGACATCGTATATGTAAATAACATCATGGGATCTAGATGCACATATGCGGATATACAATCATGGGTAGCACATAGCGCTTTATTTTTGTCGTACATATTTATTGTTATGGTGACATTAGAACGCTTCTGCGTTGTATTTTTTCCGTTTCGTGGTCCGATGTTGTTTTCGCAGAAACGCGTGTTAGTGATGTGTGGTGCCGTTACAACGTTCATTCTTGGAGGAAATGCGTACCTTCTGGCCCATACTGTTGAACCGCACTATAAAGGTAGACTCTGCATTTATAATCAAACGTCGAATATATTTCAACAAATACATCATTATTCTACATTCAGTATAGCAACTGGATCTTGGCTGGTTCTTTTAGTGCTGTGTATTGCCATCGCACTTAAACTGAAAAGAGTGGCAACAATGCAAAGAAAACTAACAATATCAACAAGAAGTTCTAGCGGCAAATACAGAAAAACTCATCGTATGCTTCTGTGCAATGTTGTAGCTTTCCTTGTTCTCGTGGGCCCAGTGCGAGTGATAGATTTTTTAACTAGAATCATGAGAATCGACGTGCCTATTCCTTCAAGAGTCCGTGATTCGCTTTGGCTCCTGAGCAAAGTGAACCACTGTATTAACTTCGCCCTATATGTTTGCAGCAGCCCGGAGTTTCGAAATGAGACAATAAAGTTAATTAATCCAAAAAGGCGCGAACGACCTCCATTTGGGGTCCGTAACCACCCAGGGGCAATTAGAATGATACCGCTCGCCACCATTTCATTTACGAGCAAAAATGGCATTGATGAGAAAGAGGACTGACTGTTTCGAACAGGTTCATATCAAGAAAGTACTGGAAAGCAATGACTTCGAAAGGTCACTGATATAAAATAAATAAATTTTGAGTAGGATTGAACTATTAAAAGATATAGATTGCTCGTTGTGATATGAGAAAAATATGTTGCACCAAATGCTAAGTTTTTAAATGGCTGTGGACAATCTTGGAATGAAATTTACACGAACTTTTAACTATTTAGCTGTGGACTTCGTCAAGGTGATTTCATAATAATGCAGGCAGGTATATAACGGGTGTAATAATGGGCCAATATCTAAACTGCATATAACCATATGCATAGATCCTTCCCCACACAGATATAAACGAGACGGTCAAATATAATTGCATGATAAAAAATCATTACTGTAACTGGAATCATTACTATTTCGTTAAATTGTATTTATTATTTTATGATATTTGTAGCATTATCAAATATATCTAGGGACCTTTTGACATCAAACACCTGTGTCTATACATACAGATGGAGGATATAAAAATTAATTAAGTCTATCAGATAATTGTGTCCTTTGTGATTAGGGACCAGTGTCACAAAACTGAAGGTCTATTTAACAGAGGGCGCCGTGAAATTGTCCGTACGATTTTTTTAAAAATCGTAAGCATCTACGGGCTACGCCGAGTTTGTCTACATTACATGGCCTTAAACCATTACTATTCCGTACGATTTCGCACGGCCACCGTCTACCTCCGCTCAGACGCTGTACGGAAAGGGTATTACGCAGGGGCGGATTGGGGCCGTCTTCTAGGTCTTCCAGAAGACGGTCAGATTTTTTCAAGTTTACGTTGACGGGTGTCTAATTTTTTCTGTCGGAAGACGGTCAAAATGGAGGATGGATCAACAAAGACACTGGGAATTCGGAAGACTGTCAGAAAATAGCTCTGGATCCGCCCCTGTTACGGGCAGTGTACGTGCACCGTATGGGCATCGCATTTCAAATGTAATCTAGGCTTTAATTTAGCCTTACATTTTGGCCTAAATCCACTAAATTTTTTGTCATTTAATTTTATTATTATTATCATCATAATTATTGTTTTTGTTGTTTTCATTTTTGTTTTTGCTATTATTGTTATCGTTAGTTTGTACCAGTTAGTCTCGTGCTATGTTAGTGAATTAATATGTCCCAAGTCGTCTTCTTGACGTATATTACATTTAATATGCACTTCATATCTGCACCTTGGCTATACCCCGTCTTTACCCCTGAACCCCACTCAAAACGCATTCTCATGAGTCGCTTATGATATCTACTGTAAATGATATTTTGTGTTGATTTGCATTTAAAATGTGCCCTTGAACGTGGTTTATCATTTTCTATTTTAACAATTCTACCGGTTTATTTGTGGGCTCTTCTCCACGGGGTTTCGCGTATTGATTGAAATTATGGTTACACCCAATCTTATAAGTATTTGTCGTACACGTATTTGCTATTGGACAGATATCGCTGGCCGTCCCTTGAGCTGACCGTCTCCTGATATCGAAGATACTGCAATAAACACGAGCACACCCGGCGCAATCTGATAGAGCACAACTACAGCAATGAATATGTAGACTGCTGACTGACGCTAGTCTTGTTTCTGCGTTGCTGGTATTAAAAAAACTTTAAAATGATAATGATAATTAATTGTTGTATTAATTCTTCCAAATTTTCTTGTTGGTAAATAGTCCATACATGTTTGATATCTAAAAGCTCTCTATTAGGGAGAAAAGACTACCCATTTGATCAAGACATAGTTGGCAAATATTTGATATCTGTGACAGCATTTGCTTTAATAAGTCCTATGAGAAAGAAATAACACTATGTCATGTGTGATTTCAGGGGCAATGCAGGGTTTTATATTACATTTATTTATTACCGTGAATTGCACATTCATTCTTACCACTGAATATACTGAGTATGTATACGATGCATGCCTACTACCTGCATGGTAATATTTTCTACCATTCTGCATTATTACTCTATATAAATACAATTCAATTCATGATCAAATTTTGCAGAGAAGGCTTTGATGTGATGGAAGAAAAATATGCTTAATGAAATTATGCAAAAATGTTAAACTGTCATAGTCGGAAATTGATAGATTCACTGCTTAATCACTTATAAAAAAAATAAATAATAAAATAGATACACTTGTAGAGAAATAGATAACCACGAAAAATACATATGTAATGTTAAAATGTGAACAGACAGTCGAGTAATTGTATAATGCTCTGCCTACATGCACTGTGAGCTATGAGGTCGTCCTCCATTACATGGCTGTCATCCCTTATTATGATGGATGTCACCAAGACAGCATTGCCATATGATCAATAGCGATGGATTATGCCAATTAGCTCCTCTCGAACGAGACAGCAATTGATAACTAGAGGTTTTCTACCTCTATATGTACCTTTCAGTGCGTGTTGGTGTACACATTTCCATCACAAAGCTTTAAAACATTACCTTTCAGATAAACCCCAAAATTCGTCTCTCATCACGAACACTAAGAACTGTGCAAGATAAAGTCTCTACTGGCTATTAACGTGGCCTAACATTAATGTAACAGTCACAAGTAAATGTCACGCGTAATTGTTGTTCACCATATGTCGTTCACTGTGTTCTGTTAGATAATTAAGAAGAGTAGAACATACTTAAACTATAACACTGCGCTTACAACAGTGAATGAACATGAATTACCGGTCGAGGCAAAACTGCCTTCTTTTATTTTTGATTTAACTTTCTTTTTTTACGATTAAGATTACAAAATGTCGACAACAAACAATGAAGATGACTTAAAACTATATTACAATAAATTTTCTAATGACAACGAGGACGATAATACTCTGCAGCTATAACGTCATGTCCATAAGGCGAGCTGAAAAGCGGAGAAAAGGACAATCGAATCAAGCAGGACAGAGCAGCGAATTAATACTCCGCTTCGCGTGTCTCGAAAAAAATACAACAAAATATTATAATTTTGGTGTTACTTTAAATATTTTTAGGTTTATGTTCTGAGGTTGTTGATGCATGAAGGAATGCTGCCTGAATACCTATGCAGTATCAACTTTCATTCGGGAAACGTAATCCATAAATGTAGCGTGTACAGAGGTATATTTTCATTGGCTTGGCCATTAAATGTGCTCATCATGTGAAAAGGGACCGGTATTCAGATCAAACAAGGATCTTTTTAATGTCGGGCGATCCATCTTGGTAAATCATTTATACGCACATGCGGACAAAACGACAAGAGACACTGAGGCCTATGTTTTACACATATTCATAGCGACGGAGGAAAGCGAGAAACACTGACACCTAACAGCAATCCCGCCAAGTGTATTTTTAATGTGATGCGACAATTAATTCCACAAATGACACCAGAAACAAGCGCGGGGAACCTAGTTAAAGGTAAAGAAACGGAGAGATAAACACATGTTGAGGACAGCTTATAAAACTATTCAACAGTAATACGTTACGGTGTATGAATTGTAGTTTTCGGTTTCAACATCACAGATGCATATTTTAAGGGACATTTTTTGCCTGTGGCTTCCTGGACATATCAAAGCATGTAACTATACAAAAACAGCCTGATTCCCTAGGTGCTGGCTTTAAGAAACAAAGTTCTCAAAAAGCGCTCAAGACTCCAACCGACATGGCTGACATCACGTCGGCAGAGTGCTGGAACTATCTAGGACTCTGTAGTAGGATAGCAGTGTACGTCCTAACGGTTCTATCATCTCTCGGAAATGTTTTTACCATTGCTGTGATTTTAGCTAGCCAAAAACTCAGGCGCAAGTCAACTTTTGTGTTTTTCCTGTTCCTGGCTTTTGCTGATTTCTCCGTTATGATCCAACTGACGACAAACTACGCACTGTACGATACCGTTTATGTAAATAACATCATGGGATCTAGATGCACATATGCGGACATACAGTCATGGGTAGCACATAGCGCTTTATTTTTGTCGTACATATTTATTGTTATGGTGACATTAGAACGCTTCTGCGTTGTATTTTTTCCGTTTCGTGGTCCGATGTTGTTTTCGCAGAAACGCGTGTTAATGATGTGTGGTGCCGTTACCATGTTCACTCTCGGAGGAAATGCGTACTTTCTCGCCCATACTGTTGAACCGCACTATAAAGGTAGACTCTGCATTTACAATCAAACGTCGAATATATTTCAACAAATACATCATTATTCTACATTCAGTATCGCAACTGGATCTTGGCTGGTTCTTTTATTGCTGTGTATTGCCATCGCACTTAAACTGAAAAGAGTGGCATCAATGCAAAAGAAACTAACAATATCAACAAGAAGTTCTAGCGGCAAATACAGAAAAACTCATCGTATGCTTCTGTGCAATGTTGTAGCTTTCCTTGTTCTCGTGGGCCCAGTGCGAGTGATAGATTTTTTAACTAGAATCATGAGAATCGACGTGCCTATTCCTTCAAGAGTCCGTGATTCGCTTTGGCTCCTGAGTAAAGTGAACCACTGTATTAACTTCGCCCTATATGTTTGCAGCAGCCCGGAGTTTCGAAATGAGACAATAAAGTTAATTAATCCAAAAAGGCGCGAACGACCTCCACTTGGGGTCCGTAACCACCCAGGAGCAACTAGTATGACACCGCTTGCCACTATTTCATTCACGAACAAAAATGGCATTGATGAAAATGAGGACTGACTGTTTCGAACAGGTTCATATCAAGAAAGTACTGGAAAGCAATGTCTTCGAAAGGTCACTGATATAAAATAAATAAATTTGGAGTAGGATTAGACTATTAAAAGATATAGATTGCTCGTTGTGATATGAGAAAAATATGTTGCACCAAATGTTAAGTTTTTAAATGGCTGTGGACAATCTTGGAATGAAATTTACACGAACTTTTAACTATTTAGCTGTGGACTTCGTAAAGGTGATTTCATAATAATGCAGGCAGGTATATAGCGGGTGTAATAATGGGCCAATATCTAAACTGCATATAACCATATGCATAGATCCTTCCCCACACAGATATAAACGAGACGGTCAAGTATAAATGCATGATAAAAAATTCATTACTGTAACTAGAATATGGGTCATTACTATTTCATTAAATTGTATTTATTATTTAATGATATTTGTAGCATAATCAAATACATTGAGGGACCTTTTGACATCAAACACCTGTGTCAATACATACAGATGGAGGATATAAAAATTAATTAAGTCTATCAGATAATTGTGTCCTTTGTGATTAGGGACTAGTGTCACGAAACTGAAGGTCTATTTAACAGAGAACTACACCTTCCACAAGATTTGTAAATATTTAAGGTAGTGTTGGGGACCCGTCAGTCAGCGGGTAAAAATCTAAGATGGTGCTTTCTTGTAAAAATCAATATAAACGAGATTAAATTTCGGAGGACCCTCAGTCAGTTTGCATCGATATGAGTTGGATACTGCTTCTATTAAAATGTTTTACATTGTCCTGTTAGACCAACAGTGTGTATCTTATACAGCGTGAAATATATGTAGTAACAATACAAATCGTGCAGTGGTAGTATAAAGAGCATTCATGGTACAGCATATATTTCAAAAGATTCCTGGTTTTCTAATTCATTGGCGGCAGGCAGATGTGTATTGAGTTCACAACGGTAGCCACTTGACTGTCCTTGTGGGATTTCTACGTTGAAGGACCGACAGCGGGATTCTCGTATACACGCGGTGGCACAATCCAAGCGGCTGCGTGCCACCTTTGAATAAATGCTGTAGCCGTTGATTCGTTTGTTTTTTCCAATAATGCTGTATTTGCGCTCTATTTGGTAGGTTCCTGAAATGGAGAAATGATCATTTTCACATGCATGTGTATATAAATATGCTATCATGTATTCATTCGGATCATAAATTATATAAAATATCGTATCCATGATTCAAGCATTAATTCGTGATCAGGGGGAAAATTGCTTATTGTTGGAAAATTTGATTTGGTGTGAAAATTCCGGATACAGTACATTCGGTGACTCACAGGCGACATTCAGTTTGGTCCTCTTTGTTCATGGACTTGTAAAATAGAACTCTAAGTAAAGTGTTACGATGATTGTACGTTTATTTTATCGACAGCATTATCTTTGGTCGGCACTGTCATCGATTGCAACATGAACGAAATATTTCCTTTCTTAAATAATATGGGGAGGTGGATTGAGTATGCATCACAAAATAACCAACAGCCCAGTTTTTGTCTCAGGAAAACCCAATGCAATTTGTACAATAAATTTGTGGATTATCTTTTTAATTATACCACAAGATGCATGAACAACATCGATGTNTTAGACTGCCACATTAATCTAATACAACGCAAAAAAAGCCCTATCAAAAGTGGTTAAAACATTCAAACCGAATGTCATAAAGTCCCCATATATTCCCATAGAGACAATAAAATAGAGTACTCTAAAGTAAGAGTACAGTTTAAGGTTGTTCAGCCGAGCGTGGATGAGTCCGCAGTCGTGCTACAAAATTTGCTTTGGGGTATGATACTCCGAAATGCGACACACACCTTGAAAACGGGTAGCGTGGTCCGATATACCGGTTAATTCAGGATCCTTAGGTGCCGAGTCTGGTAGTTGGGAAGGCCTGTATTTAGCTGTGGACTTCGTAAAGGTGATTTCATAATAATGCAGGCAGGTATATAACGGGTGTAATAATGGGCCAATATCTAAACTGCATATAACCATATGCATAGATAGATCCTTCCCCACACAGATATAAACGAGATGGTCAAATATAATTACATGCTAAAAAAATTCATTACTGTAACTGGAATCATTACTATTTCATTAAATTGGATTTATTATTTTATGATATTTGTAGCATAATCAAATATATTTAGGGACCTTCTGACATCAAACACCTGTGTCTATACATACAGATGGAGGATATAAAAATTAATTAAGTCTATCAGATAATTGTGTCCTTTGTGATTACGGACCAGTGTCACGAAACTGAAGGTCTATTTAACAGAAGGCGCCGTGAAATTGTCCGTACGATTTTTTTAAAAATCGTAAGCAGCTACGGGCTACGCCGAGTTTGTCTACATTACATGGCCTTAAACCCGTACGATTCCGTACGATTTCGCACGGCCACCGTCTACCTCCGTTCAGACGCTGTACGGAAAGGGTATTACGGGCAGTGTACGTGCACCGTATGGGCATCGCATTTCAAATGTAATCTAGGCTTTAATTTAGCCTTACATTTTGGCCTAAATCCACTTAATTTTTTGTCATTTGATTTTATTATTATTATCATCATAATTATTGTTTTTGTTGTTTTCATCTTTGTTTTTGCTATTATTGTTATCGTTAGTTTGTACCAGTTAGTCTCGTGCTATGTTAGTGAATTAATATGTCCCAAGTCGTCTTCTTGACGTATATTACATTTAATATGCACTTCATATTCGCACCTTGGCTATACCCAGTCTTTACCCCTGAACCCCACTCAAAATGCATCCTCATGAGTCGCTTATGATATCTACTGTAAATGATATTTTGTGTTGATTTGCATTTAAAATGTTCCCTTGAACGTGGTTTATCGTTTTCTATTTTAACAATTTACCGGTTTATTTGTGGGCTGTTCTCCAGAGGGTTTCACGTATTGATTGAAATTGTGATGACCAGCAGTCTTATAAGTATTTCTTGTATACGTATTTGCTATTGGACAGATATCGCTGGCCGTCCCTTGGGCTGACCGTCTCCTGATATATCGAAGCCACTGCAATGAACACTACATTGTAGCACACCCGGCGCAATCTGATAGAGCACAACTACAGCAATGAATATGTAGACTGCTGACTGACGCTAGTCTTGTTTCTGCGTTGCTGATTTAAAAAAACCTTTCAAATGACAATGATAAGTTATTGTTGTGTTAATTCTTCCAAATTTTCTTGTTGGTAAATAGTCCATACATGTTTGATATCTAAAACCTCTCTATTAGGAAGAAAAGACTACCCGTTTGATCAAGGCATAGTTTGCAAATGTTTGATATCTGTGCCAGCATTTGCTTTAATAAGTCCTATGAGAAAGAAATAACGCTATGTCATGTGTGATTTCAGGGGCAATGCAGGGTTTTATATTACATTTATTTATTAACATGAATTGCACATTCATTCTGACCACTGAATATACTGAGTATGTATACGATGCATGCCTACTACCTGCATGGTAATATTTTCTACCATTCTGCATTATTACTCTATATTTATAAATATAAATCAGGATCAAATTTTGCAGAGAAGGCTTTGATGTGATGGAAGAAAAATATGCTTAATGAAATTATGCAAAAATGTTAAACTGTCATAGTCGGAAATTGATAGATTCACTGCTTAATCACTTATAAAAAAAAATAAATAATAAAATAGATACACTTGTAGAGAAATAGATAACCACGAAAAATACATATGTAATGTTAAAATGTGAACAGACAGTTGAGTAATTGTATAATGCTCTGCCTACATGCACTGTGAGCTATGAGGTCGTCCTCCATTACATGGCTGTCATCCCTTATTATGATGGACGTCACCAAGACAGCATTGCCATATGATCAATAGCGATGGATTATGCCAATTAGCTCCTCTCGAACGAGACAGCAATTGATAACTAGAGGTTTTCTACCTCTATATGTACCTTTCAGTGCGTGTTGGTGTACACATTTCCATCACAAAGCTTTAAAACATTACCTTTCAGATAAACCCCAAAATTCGTCTCTCATCACGAACACGAAGAACTGTGCAATCTGCACTTAGACAATTTGCGTCTTGACAGATTCGGTTGGGCATCAGTTTGCGGCAGATAAACTACCATTAGAGCTTGCTGTCTATACTGGTTATTAACGTGGCCTAAAATTAATGTAACAGTCACAAGTAAATGTCACGCGTAATTGTTGTTCACAATATGTCGTTCACTGTGTTCTGTTAGATAATTAAGAAGAGTAGAACATACTTAAACTATGACACTGCGCTTACAACAGTGAATGAACATGAATTACCGGTCGAGGCAAAACTGCCTTCTTTTATTTTTGATTTAACTTTCTTTTTTTACGATAAAGATTACAAAATGTCGACAACAAACAATGAAGATGACTTAAAACTATATTACAATAAATTTTCTAATGATAACGAGGACGATAATACTCTGCAGCTATAACGTCATGTCCATAAGGCGAGCTGAAAAGCGGAGAAAAGGACAATCGAATCAAGCAGGACAGAGCAGCGAATTAATACTCCGCTTCGCGTGTCTCGAAAAAAATACAACAAAATATTATAATTTTGGTGTTACCTTAAATATTTTTAGGTTTATGTTCTGAGGTTGTTGATGCATGAAGGAATGCTGCCTGAATACCTATGCAGTATCAACTTTCATTCGGGAAACGTAATCCATTAAATGCAGCGTGTACAGAGGTATATTTTCATTGGCTTGGCCATTAAATGTGCTCATCATGTGAAAAGGGACCGGTATTCAGATCAAACAAGGATCTTTTTAATGTCGGGCGATCCATCTTGGTAAATCATTTATACGCACATGCGGACAAAACGACAAGAGACACTGAGGCCTATGTTTTACAGATATTCATGGCGACGGAGGAAAGCGAGAAACACTGACACCTAACAGCAATCCCGCCAAGTGTATTTTTAATGTGATGCGACAATTAATTTCACAAATAACACCAGAAACAAGCGCGGGGAACCTAGTTAAAGGTAAAGAAACGCAGAGATAAACACATGTTGAGGACAGCTTATAAAACTATTCAACAGAAATACGTTACAGTGCATGAATTGTAGTTTTCGGTTTCAACATCACAGATGCATATTTTAAGGGACATTTTTTGCCTGTGGCTTCCTGGCCATATCAAAGCATGTAACTATACAAAAACAGCCTGATTCCCTAGGTGCTGGCTTTAAGAAACAAAGTTCTCAAAACGCGCTCAAGACTTCAACCGACATGGCTGACATCACGTCGGCAGAGTGCTGGAACTATCTAGGACACTGCAGTAGGATAGCAGTGTACGTCCTAACGGTTCTATCATCTCTCGGAAATGTTTTTACCATTGCTGTGATTTTAGCTAGCCAAAAACTCAGGCGCAAGTCAACTTTTGTGTTTTTCCTGTTCCTGGCTTTTGCTGATTTCTCCGTTATGATCCAACTGACGACAAACTACGCACTGTACGATACCGTTTATGTAAATAACATCATGGGATCTAGATGCACATATGCGGACATACAGTCATGGGTAGCACATAGCGCTTTATTTTTGTCGTACATATTTATTGTTATGGTGACATTAGAACGCTTCTGCGTTGTATTTTTTCCGTTTCGTGGTCCGATGTTGTTTTCGCAGAAACGCGTGTTAATGATGTGTGGTGCCGTTACCATGTTCACTCTCGGAGGAAATGCGTACTTTCTCGCCCATACTGTTGAACCGCACTATAAAGGTAGACTCTGCATTTACAATCAAACGTCGAATATATTTCAACAAATACATCATTATTCTACATTCAGTATAGCAACTGGATCTTGGCTGGTTCTTTTATTGCTGTGTATTGCCATCGCACTTAAATTGAAAAGAGTGGCATCAATGCAAAAGAAACTAACAATATCAACAAGAAGTTCTAGCGGCAAATACAGAAAAACTCATCGTATGCTTCTGTGCAATGTTGTAGCTTTCCTTGTTCTCGTGGGCCCAGTGCGAGTGATAGATTTTTTAACTAGAATCATGAGAATCGACGTGCCTATTCCTTCAAGAGTCCGTGATTCGCTTTGGCTCCTGAGTAAAGTGAACCACTGTATTAACTTCGCCCTATATGTTTGCAGCAGCCCGGAGTTTCGAAATGAGACAATAAAGTTATTTAATCCAAAAAGGCGCGAACGACCTCCACTTGGGGTCCGTAACCACCCAGGAGCAACTAGTATGACACCGCTTGCCACTATTTCATTCACGAACAAAAATGGCATTGATGAAAATGAGGACTGACTGTTTCGAACAGGTTCATATCAAGAAAGTACTGGAAAGCAATGACTTCGAAAGGTCATTGATATAAAATAAATAAATTTGGAGTAGGATTAGACTATTAAAAGATATAGATTGCTCGTTGTGATATGAGAAAAATATGTTTCACCAAATGTTAAGTTTTTAAATGGCTGTGGACAATCTTGGAATGAAATTTACACGAACTTTTAACTATTTAGCTGTGGACTTCGTAAAGGTGATTTCATAATAATGCAGGCAGGTATATAGCTGGTGTAATATTGGGCCAATATCTAAACTGCATATAACCATATGCATAGATCCTTCCCCACACAGATATAAACGAGACGGTCAAGTATAAATGCATGATAAAAAATTCATTACTGTAACTAGAATATGGGTCATTACTATTTCATTAAATTGTATTTATTATTTTATGATATTTGTAGCATAATCAAATACATTTAGGGACCTTTTGACATCAAACACCTGTGTCTATACATACAGATGGAGGATATAAAAATTAATTAAGTCTATCAGATAATTGTGTCCTTTGTGATTAGGGACCAGTGTTACGAAACTGAAGGTCTATTTAACAGAGAACTACAACTTCCACAAGATTTGTACATATTAAAGGTAGTGTTGGGGACCTGTCAGTCAGTGGGTAAAAATCCAAGGTGGTGCTTTCTTGTAAAAATCAATATAAGTGAGATTAAATTTCGGAGGACCCTCAGTCAGTTTGCATCGATATGAGTTGGATACTGCTTCTATTAAGCGGAGACCGGTGATCCACCCTTACAAACTTATTCAAACCAAAGAACCTACTACAATACGTAATATTAGGTAATATCGTATTACTTGTGTGACTGCAGTCTTATTTTAGTTCTATGTCGATTTGGGATACATGTGCACTATCAATCAACGGAAAATTCAGTCATGCAACGATAATACTGTTTCTGTTTATCTCCCATTTTGTATAGGATGATGATAGTGCTCACAAATAAAATGCCTTTTCATAAGCAGAACAGTGTTAATTAAATACTTGACATATAAAACCAGCTAGTTTACCTTGACAATTCTTCAAAATCTATGTCTTATGACTTGGGACTTGGCTCAAACGTCTGGGTTCCCATACTAAGATCTATCTAACAGGATCGATCCATCTCCAAGGGGTTTCTCGTTAAAGTGCTTTCAGCTTAAGCGGCTTAGATGTCTGGCACGCCTACTGAAGCTGCTAATTAATTACCCCCTAGCAGCTTCAATATAGGGAGAATCCCCTTAGAGATAGAACGATCCACAGCTAGTACGATAGGGTGTGGGAATGGTTCCTAAAGCGTCGTTAAAAGTTGTGGTCTATCGAACTAGAATTCTTGAAAGTCTTATCCGTCTAATTTAATTTTAAACCACGGCTAGCGCGTAGAACAAAAGACTCGGCCGTGCTGTATTCGACATACAAGCACGTCATGTACGAGTGCGTCCCACGGTCTGTTGCACTACTAGTGTAGTAGCCAATCACAGGCCTTGGTTTAAGCCAGATACAACACTCGTCGCCGAGCTGTACGTGAAAATTACTCGTGTATTGTCTCGCCTGCGACTCGCCAATACACTCGTAATATTTCACGTACAGCTCGGCGACTCGTATTGTATCTATCACATATTTTGCATTGTTAAAATGTTTTACATTGTCCTATTACATTGTCCTGTTAGACCAACAGTGTGTATCTTATACAGCGTGAAATATATGTAGTCACAATACAAATCGTGCAGTGGAAGTGTAAAGAGTATTTCATGGTACAGCATATATTTCAAAAGATTCCTGGTTTTCTAATTCATTGACGGCAGGCAGATATGTATTGAGTTCACAACGGTAGCCACTTGACTGTCCTTCTGGGATTTCCACATTGAAGGACCGACAGCGGGATTCCCGTAAACACGCGGTGGCACAATCCAAGCGGCTGCGTGCCATCTTTGAATAAATGCTGTAGCCGTTGATTCGTTTGTTTTTTCCAAGTATGCTGTATTTGCGCTCTATTTGGTAGGTTCCTGAAATGGAGAAATGATCATTTTCACATGCATGTGTATATAAATATGCTATCATGTATTCATTCGGATCATAAATTATATAAAATATCGTATCCATGATTCAAGCATTAATTCGTGATCAGGGGGAAAATTGCTTATTGTTGGAAATTTTGATTTGCTGTGAAAATTCCGGATACAGTACATTCGGTGACTCACAGGCGACATTCAGTTTGGTCCTCTTTGTTCATGGCCTTGTAAAATAGAACTCTAAGTAAAGTGTTACGATGATTGTACGTTTATTTTATCGACAGCATTATCTTTGGTCGGCACTGTCATCGATTGCAACATGAACGAAATATTTCCTTTCTTAAATAATATGGGGAGGTGGATTGAGTATGCATCACAAAATAACCAACAGCCCAGTTTTTGTCTCAGGAAAACCCAACGCAATTTGTACAATAAATTTGTGGATTATCTTTTTAATAATACCACAAGATGCATGAACAACATCGATTTTAGAAATTATAATCCAACGTCAATTACGCTTTGTTTAAAACGCGTTCAAAACACAATACGTGGCAATCAATTCATGTACTTTCTATGGAAATGTGTTACCTGATAATAATTCCGTGACAGGATGGAAAACTTTGACAACTGCATTTCAGAAATGCACTGAAGAATAACTAATTACATCGCACAATCGTTGGTCACTTAACGCACCTTATGGCGGAACGAGAAGCCAGCTTCACCGTAAAAAGGATAGAGAAAGCAGCTAGGGCACGGTGCGAGAGGAGTGAGAGTTTCTGGGAGTGTGTTGACACACAGATAGAGCTAATTTAACATGAAGAAACAAGCCCGTAACCAGAAATTTCAAAAGGGGGGGTTCTTTTTCTAAAAAAGTGGACCTTTAACCATGAAACTTTCAAGTACCTTCATTAAATTTCACCCAGAGGGGGGTTCTTTCGAACCCCCCCGAACCTCCCTCCCCTCCTCCGGCTACGGACCTGAGAACTCTTCCCTTTGACCCAGCCCCCATCCCCATGGAATTGTCAAACATCGTAGCAGCTGTATCGATCCAACTCTGCAGGGGATTCTCGCTTAATTACTTCCGTGTAATCAGCTAAATTGTCTGACGCTTCCTAAATGACTATTGAGCAATAAAGTTTTGTGTGCGTTCGACTTAATTACGCACTAGCAGCTGGAGAAGGCTTGTCGGACATTTAAGCCGATTCCAGTGATTGCACTGAGGGAGAATCTGCTGCAGAGTTGGATCGATCCAGCTAGGACGATGGGTTTATCTGAACGCTCCCTATGAAAATGGCAAGATTGGGACTAAGTAACCTTGATGTGCATATGGCTAAGATTGGCCAACAGAATACTTACTTATGCAATCATGTTCATTTTCAGCAAGCTTGTATGCCCTTACTGGACACGTGCAAATATAGGAGCCTCTCTGATTCAAGCAAGTTTGGTTACAGCCGCCATTGTTCGTGAGGCATTCGTCTATATCTAAGAGGAATTGAAATCAAATTTTGTTATTTCCAACATGTCAGTCATAATAAAGTTAACAGAATATGAAACCTAAGCAGTATATGAAAACTAGCACGAAGATCAGAATATATACCTCCTAGAATGCAACTTGTTTCCTCTAAAGAATATTTAGTGCATAAGCAGAACTTCCATGTGAAATATTTTTCATCTTTCTTTACTGTAGAGATAGTTGTAATGACCGCATTTAGAACAGTAGTATTGGTTTTTAAGCCAGTTAAAAAGGATGCAGTGGCAGCATGTACTTTGTGCAAAATCGATAGGGATCAATCACTTTCAGTACTCCTTTTATAGAACTGTAAACCACATCTAACGGCCTTTGTTACTGCATGTTCCGCGATGCACAATTTTTTTTTCTTTTTTTTTTTTTTTTTGTATGAATGACTTACGTGTGTACATACGTGCACAAGTCCAGAAATATATGGTGCAAAAAGGGGTGAATACATGCGTTATAAATACATTAAAACTTAAGTCTCCCAGGTGCAATAAATTTCCCCTTTTATTACAGATCCACAATAAATATCAACTTTTATCAATAACTATACCCTCCCCTATACCTAAACAGGCATGCCCGTCTCCAGCAGCTTGATATCCAGTTTGGCAGCTGCAGGAGTATCCGCCATTGCTGTTATGACAAAAATGCTCGCAGACACCAGGCGACACCATGCACTCGTTTATGTCTTAAAAAGAAAGAGAGAGACGTAGATATATACAGCCATCAGAATTCGTATGCTAGACACTACATGAAATGCTTTATGAGAAAATGTAAATTTGGATATCTCATTGCAATGGTCAAGTTTGACTGGTATATGTTTTAATGGAAAGGATGACGTGTTTCTGCGTATGAGGAATTTTTTATATTAAACTATGAATGTGATACTTTCCTGACCTAGAAGACCGCGACAAATGCCCATTTTTTACAAAATGCACTTACTGCTACATTAGCTGCTCTCTTTTGTCTAGATACTACAATTAAGCCATTATTTTAGACTACGGGAAATATCAATTTAACTGTGAGCCTTTAGAAGTTCAAACAACAACCCGGATGTGCAGTGAATTTTGATAATATCTACACAATTACCCGTGAAAGGCAAATAAATCAATACTGTTTGATTCAATTAAGAGTGCGCATCAGCGTTAATTGTTGTTTTTAACACAAACGCATTTTAAAATTGACTTCAGATACGGGCGTTTATTTCTGCTTCCAAGCCAACATCATGCTTGTCTATTTGTAAAGATAATACTCAGAGCGCAAACAGCAAAATGGAATCGATACCTTGAATGATGATGACCCAATGTGAAGTTTAAAATTTTGATATCGTCAGAAAACGATTCAACGGGAAATATACGGACTGTAAGCCAAAAATGCCACAAGAAGTGAAAATTAAGGTATTTTTAGATCCAATATGTCTATGGCAGCTCTTTATAAAGTACTCTGCATTAGAGATTCTGATGAAAACCCTTACCAATTGGTCCTGTCTCTGAGGGTCGATTTTAAAAAAATTACCTTTGAGAATTAATTAAGTAATAACTTTTAAAAGATTACATATATATCGTATGTACGGTATTCTGAGAGCTCAACTCTGCGGAGCATTTATACACAATTAAAAATAAATAAATAAATGACTAAATAAACCCGTTACATGTCTAAATCTCTACAGGTACTCTGAGTTTCACGGGCATACCCTATATAAATAAGCGAAACATGACACAAATCTCTCTCAAAAGAAACGCATATTTATGAATATCTTACTGCAAATGTCATAAGGAAATGATAAATTATAAAATTTCCTTGAAAGTAATCTAACCAAGAAAATCTTCCTCCAATTCCGATGTACTAGAAATTAATATGAAAAAAATGAAATGAGAAAAGGTTGTTTCAAAGTTGTTTCCAAAATAATAAACATTTTACTGATGACACAATTTATAATATTATTATCATTTGTTCGAAGATGAAGACAAACTTACTCATTTTTTTCGTAAGTATCCTATAGCTTATACAAGATACCAGCTTATATTTTCTAATAGAATTGGTACAGAAATGGGAAAATTGTATAAGTACAATTCTGTCACGACTGCAGTCCTTCCACATACCTACCTTGGCATTGATGTCCGTTGACCAGTGTGTACCCACTTCTACAACTACAGTAGTACGAGCCATGAGTATTGTGGCATGTTTGGTCACATCCACCATTGTTACTGGCACATTCGTTGTTGTCTGCAAGGACCAAAATGTAACATTGCAAGACTTTCCTACATTGTAAGTTTTGACTATGATATTCTGTTATGTTTTCCTAATTTCAAACACATCTTGTATTCCAATATTTTATCTTCAAGGTGTGTCAATTTTTGGTGCTTGCAAATACTAGTTGACGTATGCTTATCCACATTTATCACCCTTCGGAATTTGGGTGATTCATAACAAAGTTCGAGTTATTGAAATAGGATAATATTAAATTATATTCCCGTTAAATGATACATGCACTTGTAAATATTAGTGACACTTCTACATACTATTATCGACGATTGTAATATTACCTATGCCTTTTAATGCACACAAATAATGACTAAAAATACTGCCTTGAGTAAATACTCACAAAATCTGACATTGTGTTTATCAAATGTAAATTACAAAGATCTATATGATTGATAGTGATACACGAAAATATATATTCTTTTTGCACTTTTATGTCCAAATCCGGTCATTTATCACTTTAAAAAAATATTTAAAATCACAAATGTAAATATTTTCGTTTGATGCAAACGTGTTGTAATTATAAAAATTCTGGCTGTAGAACTAGTTGCCAATTTATTCTTATACGTATACATGCTTACCAACGCAGTTTGGTGACACGTATCCGGTGACGCACGAACAATAGTTTGGTAGTGTACAAGTCCCTCCGTTAGGGCAACTGGAGCAAATGGCTAGAATTAGGAAAATAAGTGCCAAATTTATAAGGCATATCATTGAAATGCAGTTGGTTTCAGCCTATTCTTACTATTCTTAAATATATATTCGTGGCATACATGTACCATATTTTTTTAACTCTTTCTACACATTCCATGCATTCTTCACATGCCAGACTCACGTGTATTACAGTTGTTTCCAGTCCACCCCGCGGCGCATCTAAAGCAGGAGTGGTAGCAGACGTTTGAAATTTGTCTGAAAATAGCAATACCACGGGTTTTACTCACTTAAAAAAAAACAACAACAACAAATGTACTTTGGTTCTTTATTTTAAATTTTTAATTAAATTTTAATTGTTAAAACAAGCAAATTCTAAATGCTCTTTCTTTTTGTTACTCCGGAATTTTATTCTATAGCTTCGCCAGGTGGGCGGTAATTGTTTTAAATGCTCTTGCCTATATCTTGTACATCTGCTCACACCAAGAAACCCACAACTTGTAGTATAACGTTGCTGGCTATAACAGGTCTGTGAACACTGATAAGACTCTGTCAAACCGAAGCTGAAATAATTATAAAAATACAAGATCAAAACACTTTTATCCAATATAAGCCTGATATCAGTTTAAGTCTGTAAAGGTGTTTAAAAAAGACATAAAAGACGGCTTGTATAATCATGCTTCTTTTCAATGATAAGGAACGATAAAAGTTTATGTACAGGGTATACTAACTGGTCTTTAGAAGCATCATAAGGTCGTATCTAATTATGGTAAATGTCGATTCCAAAACTTTATCTTTACGTCACTGTTTTGAGTAAAAATACATTAAATGCTGCTCTATGATATTGGATTTAGAAGGCAGTGAAATGGAAATTTAATGTCAAACAAATAACGAAACTTAATCAGCCCTTTTCTAACACTCACCTCATATCTGTGAAAACAAAAGAAATCAAAATCATTTGTAGCTCACATTTCTTGAGTATGGAAGCAACACCAAGCATTCTCAAGTTACAGACTTCGCGTTTTATCTGAAATAAGAACAAGGAATGTCAACCAAAATATGCCGTTTTGACAAGTGAGAACCCGTTCCCCGAACTGACAAATTATTAAATATGCCCTACATAGGCAAAAAGTTATAAATTAATCTACGCCTTAAGCTGTATTGATTTAGCTGTATTGATTTAGTTTTCCGCTTACAGTCCAACCGTGGCGATAACTACATGTACCATAGTCCTTTTTTATTAAAAGAGGACACTTTCTAGTACATCCCGTGCTTTGTGCTCTTTCAGCTGTCACTGAAATTACGCTTGTTATTGCTTTAACATTAAAAACCAGACAAATGTCCTTTAGTTGGCACTAATGGACACAACTTCTCTTAAACAAACACCAGTAGTGCGCGGTCTTGAGGACTACGTGTGAGACACGTGCAGAGAGTAAGTACTCGCATTTCATCAAAAAATATCTATTAAACAAAATAAAGAGCACATTGCCACGGTCACATAAGATCGTTAGGCATGTATTACTATAAATACTTGTAGGTAAAATTATATAACTGGGATAACTACACAGCTTTATTATTTATGTCTTATATTTTGATGCATCAATCTATCAACTGAAAATTTCGCATGTTTCAAAGGTGCGTTGTACTGAAGCTAATTGCACAGTATACCCCCAGTATTATACATTATGCTATTTCGAAAAATTTTGAAAATTACACACGACATTATCTGATTATTTCTTAAGATCGAATTCTGATCACACATCCATCTACAACCGTTCACTGAGAATAAAATCGGAGTCCAAGTGACTCCAAACTTGGAGTCCAGCAGTGGTGCCTAAAATAACCCCCAACTGGAGTCAAGTTGACTCCGATGGAGAAATTAATGCCATCCCAGACCCCACAGGAGGGTCACAATAACCTTGCGCGCGTTATACGTCACAGGTCTTGCGTAACTACCCACGTGCTACGATTTTTCCCTTGGGGGGGCAGCAAGCGAACATTTTGTACAGGAGCAATGCAAAGATGGGTGAAAACGATACGTTGTTTTTAACCGAAGACGATGTCCCCGGGGCGAAACTGCCAACACCGAAAGTAAAGGAGCATACCAACGTTGCTTTCAAACGATGTGGTTAGCCTGTCAGTGGCGAGTTGGGGAGAAAAGAGCAGCACTGATAGCAAGGTAGGGCCTACTGTGTACACGTGAACCGGCAAAGTTAAGGATAATTTCATGTTGCAAAAGCATAATTAAATCAGTTAGTTATTTTCCAAACGATATTATTTGAATAGCAGATACATAGATCAAAGTAAAAACAATTAAAAATTTTGATGACATTGAAAATCAAAACCTGCGGTGCACGATAGGTTGAGGAGGACACTGCCACTGCAAGTAATGCATGAATTTTGTTACATAACACCATATGCTTGCGTCGTTGTTAACTCTGTGGTATTATTACTGCTCAAATTAATACCTAATATTATTTCTCAGGCTTCCAAGTACAAATCAACTTATTTTGTGGCAATTGACCTCCATGTTCCATCATGTGTGCAGACTGTTTATTATTATTATTATTATTATTATTATTATTATTATTATTATTTGTTCATGCACATTTTGATAAAGTGGCTATGCTTTAACAAGAGAAAGTCAAAATTTATGCTGAAGTTTAAAAGATTAAATTATCAGTAGTATGTACAATTAAAGCTATTTGATTATGCATATTTGATTTTCAATTATCTTGATTATGATATGAGGTTTCTGCCTTTTTCTCTTGCCCTCAAATCAATGTATAACAAGTAAATTGATAGTGCTTTATTACAGTTTTGGCTTTATACTTTCAGATGTAAAACTGTGTAGCTGTTGGTAAAGCTGTAGAGATTGATGTGAGCATAGATCAGGGGAAATGGTATTAGAGAAACTAGGAGGACAAGACATAATGTACTAGTAGATCCATCATCACAGCAAGGGTAGATGGTGTGATCTTGTCCCTGAAGCTGTGCCACAAGTTTTCAACTGGTTGAGTCCTTACTAAGACAAGCTGCTGTGGTGTGAATCGCAATATGTACATTCAGCTTATACGTGACAGATTTATGACAAAAGAGACCTTCACAATATACTTACTAAGGAGTTATTCTTGCGTCTATGCCTCATCAAAAGTACACAGTTACAGTGACTAGAGCATTGTCTGCAAATAGTGAGGCAGTGAAGGCTGCAAGGTGCAATTGTTTTTCAGTATTAAGAATGACAGTATCTGTTTTTTATTTATATATTTATTTTTTATTATTCATTTTAAATGGGAAGGAGACTCACTTTGTTCTTTCTATGCCCATTCAGTTAAGGGTTGGTGGCAATATATGGTAAATCTGTCATGCCTGTATGTAGAATTTCTCTTGCTCAAATTTCTACATTTATTGAATGCATTATGAAGTTTCCTGACTGATTAATGAGGTTACTTGTAGAAATATCTTGCCTACACACATTTTGTGATATTTTTACTACTTTATACATATGATTAATATTTTATTCACATTTCATCAGTGGCGTGTGAAAGGTATTTGCATTTTAGAACTGTAGATCTGTGTACCAGCAGGGTTATACTGCAGTAATATATGTTAATGTTTCTAAAAATAAGCTTCATGTTTGATAATTAATTGGTTTGAAATAAATAAATAACCCAAATAAAATCAATTCATTTTATATTTCACATAATCTGTTTTTATTATTTCTTCTACACTGTAAGCATTTAATCATAACATCTCCCATCATTATATTGTTATTGTGTAATAACATTGAAAGTTTCCAAGTTTTTATTAACAGGTTGATGCTAACGTATTACAAATAAATATAAGCATCAAAGGATGTTTCCTTACTCAAATGTAGCAAACGTACCACTGGCATAATACCGGTAATGATACAGGTAAAGATGACAGCATTGATAACTGGGTTTTCAGCGATGTTAGTGCAGCATGGTTGCATGGCTAGTGCCAGATTGTTATCTGATAAAGTTTGCTACTAGTACCTAGGAACAAAAGGTCTGGCACTTGACAATCAAGTTGATAAAATCACAAAACGCCTGTAGAAAATAGTGCATACCTGCCCACAATTGATTTGTTCAGATTCTTGACTAAGGGGTGCGTTACTGGTGTCAAGGGCCAAGACTTGAACTTAGGGGTTTGGCATGTCACTGGACATTCCTCTCGATTTCTGCCCAAATCTAATAAAGCCTCAGTTGCTTAACTTTCGCCAAATTTCCAATATCTACAGGTCGTGTTGTTTAATCTCTGGTCTCTTCTCTGGCGGCGGTTAATTGGGGACACCTGTGCGGCCTGTCAACGCACCAAGACCCACTTTTGCCAGTGCCACATTTTCCATTGCCGTAAATATCAGATTTGTGAAAAGAATGAGGAATAATGACAGTTATGAAAAATGTTTGGAAGTACCTGCCACCTTCGCCACAGTATCCACATGGGCTGTGCTGCCTTCCCACAACAGGCGACACCTTGCGGAGCAAGCGTGCGTAATCCAGGGTGCAACTGAAAATAACCTTGTCGCGCGACCTTATTGACTCCATTCACACATCCCTTCATCCCTTGATTTATCTCTACAATAGAGTCACCTTGACCCCATATTAAGGAATTTTTGACTCCTTGGCACATCATGAACAAAAACAACAACAGCAAAGGGCGAGACTGCAAGTATCTTTCATTTTAGATTGTTGTGTCATCGGACGGACTCGAACCTACGTCCTCCAGCTCCAGAGGAGGACACCCTAACCACAAGACCATGCGGTCACATTTGGAAATGATATAGCAATAATAAACAGTTCGTAAATCTGGTAATAAACAGCATGACCGACAGACATATATATATATATATATATATAAATATATATATATATATATATATATATATATCAATGAGTGAGCATACCTCTCCACTGACATGCATTGGTAGGTCAAACCTACAACCTGGAAATAATAAAACCTGCTGACCTGTATACCAACATGTCACATAAAGGGTGTGGCAACTGAAAGCCCGGGTCAGTAATCATTAAGTGCACGAGTTCTGCATGCAGAAACACACAGAAAACCACTTGTTCATGCATAAAACCAACTATGGCCAATAAAGTAATGTTTATACTGACAAAGGATGTTGAAAACTGTTATCTCCACGCCGTCTGCTCACTGTCATCACAAGTAATGAAACGAAGCTTACTGTCAGCGAGCGAAAAGAGTCGGTGAAAGGGGCAGCCATGACACTGGCTCCCGATAATTTGACTCTGATTTTAGAGTCAGATTGACTCCATGAGAGCCAGGGGGTGATTGACTCTGATAAGAGAGTCTAAAGCTCTGGTAGTGGGATAATTTGACCCTTCTGTAGGAGTCAAATAAACTCCATGAGGGTCAAGGGGTGCTGGACTCTGACTAGACAGTCAAATGACTTCAATTTTATTCTCAGTGTTCAAGCAAAATGCACTGTTAGTTTACATAATTTATTTCTTTAATAACTTATAATGTGAGTAAACAAAATGAATACAAGGTCAAAGCAAGAGCGGATTTCACATAAGGTGGACCCTCCCAACAAGCACTGCATATAACTTTTAAACTACTGCTCATTCGTGCATGGCATGCGTGTATGCGAAATTCATCACGCCTAGGCCTTTCTTGCCCACGATGTATAATAAAATTATATATCAAACACATTGTATGTGTTTGATAATCTCTACCATGCACCAGCCCGCCCAGTACGTTTAAGAGGTGTAGGCAGCAGGTTACACCCATCTCCATCCCCTCTTTGGCAGGGTTCCGAGTACTCTGAAACATATTTCAAATCATTTATCACATTCAACGCTCGTTACATCTGTAAAACAAAACAATACATTTTCCGGACATTTCAGCAATTTCTCCTTTCCTACCAACGTATACCCAATACCAAATCGCTATAATTAACAGTAATAATGAGAATTGAGCAGCCCTCAGTAGAGATCTGCGCTCCCTGAGTTCCTTGGCGGAGGTCTGCACTCTCTGAGTGCTTTTCCTGTTGGGAAGGGTACAGTTAAACGGTTTATCGCTGACAGGTAGTTTGAGTCTTACTTGAAGTATACGAGGCAACAGAGTGTTTCTTAACATCATGCCGTTATACAATGCTTATATGTATGTCATTTAAAATCGCTAAATGACCTTTAAAAATGCTCAAAGATTATGTTTTCAGACATCTTAACCCATTGTTAACAATACAGGTATATTACGGTGGGCATCCTCTAATGCAACTGATGTTATAAAAATCAATATCGTGTAAAGAATGGAATTTCTCTATCATCACTACCGCAATAGATAATGTTACATCGATACGATGTAATGTGCTGGACAACTTTACAATTGCAGCAACGGATATGTACATGTATATACGCCTTTGACAGCCTTCTTGTGGTACAAAGGTTACCGAGTCGCAGTGACTTTGTTTTGGCTAGATTTGTCAAATTAGTCTGCAAAATTCAAACGTCAAAGTCATGTTGATCGGGGAAACATCCACTGTATCAGGTGATACACGTAGATGGTAAGTTTAACATCTTTACCTAAATACTTGTACTTGTGATTGTCACACTCCCCCATCATTTCACCTAGCTCTCTTCATTGTGTTATACACAGTATATAACAATTTTATATCGTTAGGCACGTCATGGATAATGGTTTTTGTGGTGTCGTTTATAAAAGTATATTGTATATGTTGTGTAAAGAGTACGTATATTACGGTATCGCGTATATTTCAAAAGATTCTTGGTTTTCTAATTCATTGACCGCAGGCAGATAGGTATTCAGTTCACAACGGTAGCCACTTGACTGTCCTTGTGGGATTTCCACGTTGAAGGACCGACAGCGGGATTCCCGTACACACGCGGTGGCACAATCCAACCGGCTTTGTGCAACCTTTGAATAAATGCTGTAGCCGTTGACTCGTTTGTTTTTTCCAAGTATGGTGTATTTCCGCTCTATTTGGTATTTTCCTGAAATGGAGAATTTTCACTTTCACATATATGCTATTATACATTTCCCAATAAAGACGGTTTTATTGTAAAAAAATTAAGTTTTTTCTGATCACTACCCTTGAACAAGAAATAGTTGGAATCCACGTTTGAAAATTTACCAAAGTCGTATTTTGTCTACATACCTTGCAAAACTACATCTACGCGTACTTATTCTTGCCATTTAAGGCCTAAGTAACGATTAAAGTGCTAGTACCTTTTGTTCATATTTCTCTCTAAAATACACTGGAAGACATGGCGGTGTAAGCGACAAGCCAGTTTTTTAGAACTGAATTATAATAGTAAAAATGGCGATTATCTGGCTTTACCTTCAATAGTTCGGGTGACTTCATCTCCAAAAATACTTATAATTTAACAAAGCAAAAATGTACATTTAGAGTTATTTTGGGATTACAAATTATATAACACAGCGTATCCCATTGCAAGGAATGGTCAACATTGATCTGTGGGTACCTGTAGGGCACAATTGCCTGTTGCAGGAAAATTCGATTTGTTGGAAAAATTCCGGATAAGATAATTTGGCAACATTCAGTATAGTTCGTTTTGTTTTAAAAATTTATATTCTAACATAGAACTCGTGGGGCACACAAACCCCATTCCTATGAATGTGACTATGATGAAACATCGAACAGTAAATGTCGAAAATGGTACACTGCAACCGTTGTGTAAACACGGAGAAGGTTGCCCGAAAGAATGCTTACTTATGCAATCATGTTCATTTTCAGCAAGCTTGTATGCCCTTACTGGACACGTGCAAATATAGGAGCCTATCTGATTCACACAAGTTTGGTTACAGCCGCCATTGTTCGTGAGGCATTCGTCTATATCTAAGAGGAATTGAAATCAGACAAAATATATTATTTCATTATAACGCATAATGATTTAAATGGTGTATGAAAACTCGCAGGAGGATAAGAAAATCGTACTTTTTACAACCAATCTACATCATAAAGTTTCAGGCGAATATAACTCCTTTCCTCTAAAGAAACATTTTAAAAGTGCATAGCAGAATTTCCATGTGAAATGTTTTTCGTCTTTTAGAAGCTTCATTGTTTTTCTATACTGTAGCGATACGAAATGGCAACATTAAAATCAGTATAAGTGGTTTTTAAGCCAAATAAAAAGGATGCAGTAACAATATGTACTTTGTGAAAAATCGATCGGGATCAATCACTTTCAGTATCCCTTTCAAAAATGGTCACATGGACTGCCAATGTTTATAAATATCTTCTAGCCAACTTTGTTACTACTTGTTCCGCGATGCACAATGATTTTTGTATTAATGACTTACATGTACGTGTACATAAACAAGTCCAGCAATATGGTGCAAAAAAGGGAGTGAATGCTTTATAAATATATATTCAAAAGTCTTCCAGGTGCAATAAATTCTCCTTTTCTATCAAACATCCGCAGTAAATATCAACATTTATCAATTACTTTACCCTCCTCCTACCTAAACAGGCATGCCCGTTTCCAGCGACTTGATATCCAGTTTGGCAGCTGCAGGAGTATCCGCCATTGCTGTTATGACAAAACTGCTCGCAGACGCCAGACGATATAATGCATTCGTTTATGTCTTGAAAAGAAAGACAATAATGTAGAAATACAGCTATCAAATTTCATGCGGCTCAATGGATTACGCTATGGTAAATGTTTTATGATAATAATATAACCATTTGGATATCGTATTGCAATACCATAATAATAGTAATTTAATAGTATTAATAATTTTAATAAAAGAGAATGGCGTATTTCTGGATATGACGAATGTTTTATGTTCTTTCTCTTTCTTTTGACATGTCAACAAGCAAATTTAAGCAACGGTTGTCTTTTTAAAATAGGTTTTCTATATAAAACCATGAATGTGATACTTCCCTGGCCTAAGGCCATGGCAATTGTTCAACAAACCTGTTCCAAAATACACCCAATCAAACTTCAAACTTCCTACAGGATCCACTAACTACTAAATTAAATATATATATAGTCTAAAATATCAATTTAACTGTGTTTGTGTAGCAGTACAAACAGCAGTACGGATGTGCAGCGCTTTTGGTTATATCTAAACAAAGGGTATCTACAGAAAAGCAGTTAGGTGAATACCGTTTGATTCAATAAAGAGTGCGCATCAGCGTTGTTACTTTCAACACAAAATGACTTCAAATACGGGTGGCTCTGCTTCCAGGACACTATCATAACAATATAAAATCGATATCTTTAATGTCAATGACTCAAAGTATGTATGAAGTTTCAAAAAAAGGTACCGTCAAATCAATTTAAGCGAAGTACATGTACATGTATATGGACCATATGCCGAAAACGCCAGGAGGAATGAAAAGATTTCACCTCAACACTAAATACTTTTGATATGTGCAAATCCGCCTGACAGACGCGTGTGTACCAGACACTAATTTATTCTGTACATTTGCAAATCCGCTTGACAAACATATGATACCCAGACGTGTCTGATTATTTCTATGCAAAGACGGAGATTTTTTTTCATAATTCCAAAATATTCTACTTGTTACAGATCCGTGACTCTGCGTTTTCCTACTGACAAAGAGAGAATATCCCAGATTAGTAAAATAGATATTATGTCTTAAGAATATTCCAGCTTCGTGACTCAGAGTTTTCCTACAATGTGCGTGTTTTACGCTAATCAGATATATAATACAAGCGGTACAAATACTTATGTGAGCCATAAATGACATTGTTTAATTTGCGTACAATGTTTTGATTTTTACTATTTTTATCAGATGGTTTAGCTATTACAGTAGGAGCTTGATCAGCCTAGGACTAGTTGTGGCAGATAAAAACGAGCAATAATGAGCAATAGATCCCTTAGACCTGGTAACTTAGAACTGTCATCATTAGAATTCCCTATATTACATGTAGCAGACTTCAAGGACATTTTAAGCATAGCACCAGTACATAATATGGTGCAGTGGAGACGAGTGCGTGCTTTACTGTTTGTTGTGAAGATCAGTAAAACTTAATTCAAGAGTAGATCACACTAATCAGATATATAATACACGCAGTACAATTACTTATGTGGAACCTAGAGACTTTGAAATGAATTAAATCATACATGATTCTGTGGCTGAGCCATAAATGACACTGATTAATTTGCATACTTTTTTATTTTTGATTTTTTCAGATGGTTTAACTGGCACCGTAGGAGCCTTGATCAGCCTAGGACTGGTCGTAGTAGCGTACAAGATAAAAACAGTAGTGAGCAATAGATTCCTTAGACCTCGTTACTCAGAAATGTCATCATTAGAATTACCTACAGGATGTTTCAAGCATAGCACATAACACTGGTGCAGTGGGGACTGATTTTTGAAGTGAATTATAGCAACCATAAGACAATGCGAATCTTTGGCAAAATAAAATGGCTCTGCAATTCTTTCAGCAAAACATGATGATTTTGAAGTTTTCCTTCAAATAATTATATAATAAATCATTTCAAACTTGACCTTTGAATAAAGAAAAAATAAACAATATCCGTGACTAAACGATAAGACAGTGGCCATCTTTGGCAAAATAAAATCTTGTTTTTCAAAAGTTTGTAAGTGGTGGACGTCGCTTTCGGTTTCGACCTCTTCTAAGTGTGCGACCAATTCACTGTCACTAATTCTGAGTGATCCGTTTTGCCTGCCCGTGTCCTTTGAATCACGGGATATGTATACGCAGTGTAACTCAATGACTCAGCATTTTCTTTTTTCCAAAAAAAAAAAACTGTTAAAACCGGCTATAAAGATAATAGGAATGTCCCAGATCCGTGCCTCAACTCTTTTCTTAGTATTATGTTATGGAATGTTCTATTGAAATTCGGAAGATAATAGGAATGTCCCAGATCCTTGCCTTATCTCTTTCTTAGTATCATGTTATGGAATGTTCTAGAAAATGTCTATTGAATTTCTGATTAAAAAGCAGCTATACAATATTTGGAAGATAATAGGAATTTTCCAGAAATCTGCGCTGGACATCGTGGTTGACTTCACCTGTTATTCGTTCAGGCAACAAACTATTGTGCATATGCATTTTATATTCCAATGTTACACGTCGAGCAGAACAACATCTATTCATGTCTACTGTTGCTGACAGTGTTTATAGTCGCTAATATATAAGGAGACTTTACAACAAACGAGGTCTCGCTGATCCCAAGTCTATCTCGTTCAGAAAATACTCTGCACACTGACAGCTACATTAAAGGAAATAATTCTTCCCCTAGGTAAATACAATATTGCTCTGTGTCTACGTTGGAAATTTTATTCCAGCTAAACATTTCATACGGCCGTTCATTTTTCCAGGCAATAACCGATCGAAGAATCCCTGATTATCATCACATATTCCAGGCTGTGTTAACATTTTTATTCACACTGCAAAAAACAGGAAGATGTCTAGTTCATTTCATTCTCAGGATGTCGAAAACAAAGAACTGTTTAGAGCTGCAGAAGATCGGGAGTCATCTCCAGACGACAGTTTAAATTTGAGTCAAAGTATATTCAATCAACAGCAAACTGTCAACGCACCAGCTTTGTATGCCAACCATTCTGGTGGGGCCAACGGGAGTGACATGTATTGGCAGAAAATGAGTGACAGGTATAATGTCAAGACAGTAGTGTATTCATTCCCAGGCCACGCTACAAGCAATCCTTATAGAAAGGTGCTGAATAAAAATGAACTAAATGATTCTAATGTGCACTTGTTAAAAGCCAACGTTTCACTGCGTAGACGATTTCCCACAGGCAAGACTTTTGTTGACCGTTTACTTCAACGTAACTGGTATCAGGTGAAAAATTCCAATGCTGTTTTTGCTGTGGGAAAAATTGTATGGAACAAAATGGTGGATGGGGGAACAGGATGAGCAGCGCAACTGGCATGGACAGTAATAAGCCCGTCTATGTTTTTGATTCTTTTAAAAATGAGGGGACTGGGGTGGAGGAAGGATCGTGTCAATGATACAAGTATGATGATGTAAGAAGAATGTTTAAATTATATCCGGGTGTGCCAGAACTCACACATGATTTCGCCGGGGTTGGCACTCGTGCTTTGACAGATAAAGGAAAAATTGCCATAGAGAAAGTATTTGAAAGATCCTTTAAATGTATTTGAGGATTTTTGTTTGAATTGTGAATGATGTCCAGGCATGCCCCCGTTTTACTCGAATAATGCAAAAAGCTGGTCAGCAAACAAATACAACCAGTGCCATTCAAAGTGTCACCATTGTGGTGTATAGAAGCGTGTGACGAAGTCGTCATCTTCCACTTTAGTTGCTACGTGAAGTAGAAAACACAGTACATTTTCGTTCTTCAGGTCAGTCTATTCTACAAAGGTCTCCGCATTCTTTATTCATATAAATATCAATTCTCAACATTACACATATTATATTTTCTGTTATGAATTCTACATCTACTTTGATTTTATTTTCTATTATACTACAACTAAATTATAATTATAGGTCATAGTAAAATGATTCATGTGAGATGATGTTAACAACGAATGGCTAAGGTCACGGTAGTGATCAAAAGCTTTGTGAGGTACAGTACTTCGTTTGAAAAATAAATAAGATTCGTAAGATATAATGAATTGTGCAATTCAAATTCGCGTTTTGTAAAAATGCAAAATACCAAAATTTCCTTTTTGTATGAATTCGTATTTCGAATTTTATATTCCTAAACATTTCAATTTTCATAATTCATGGCCGGCGCAGACCGCTTGGGTGCACTGCGCATACGTACAATAATATTCATATATTACCCATATGTGAAGTGCAGATACCTAAGCGTCTATGATTTTTATATTTCAAAAAACTTTTCACAGTTCCAGTATATTCTAAAACTCCCTCTGTGTCTTATTGCAATGATTCCCAAAAATATTCTAGAACTTTCCTTTGCGAGCATATCACGGGTCAGCTAGGAGACATCAGTAATAACAAAATCAAATTACTGCATGGTTGGCGCAGACCACTTGGGTGAACTGCGCATACAATAAGTACTGTTCATATATTAAAAGTGTAGATACCTAGGCATCTATTAATTTTATATTTGAAAACAGCTTTTTTCACAGTTCCAGCACATTTAAAACTGTCTCTCTGCGTCTTATTGCAATGTTTCCCAAAATATTTTAGAACTTTCATTTGCGTGCATATCACGGGTCAGGTAATAGACATAAGTGATAGCAAAATAAATTTACCGCATGGCTGGCGCAGACCGCTTGGGTGAATTGTATTATCAATAGGTTTCTAGCTCATGCGAGCCTTAACGCATTCTGTGCACGAGACGGGTGCAGGCGCACCAAACGCATTTTTCTGCGCATTTCTAGAACTTCATAAAAGGATTTTTTCAATACATAAATAAACCAAAACATTTTCCAATAACTCCTGAAATTCGATCTAGCTTAAATTCGCTTGCAAAGCCTCATTTCTGCTTCAGTTGTCACTAAGAAATTGCATTGAAAGTATACTACTCCTTAAAAGGTTCAAGGTTCACTAAAAAAATTAAATTACAAGTATATACCTCCTGTCGAAAATGCAAGTCAAAAACGACTTACTTTAATACTGATCGATGATGCTTAGGCGGGGGATGGTCATTGATCTCTATCCTTTACCAGCTATCTCGAGTTCGAGATATTATTATATATATATAATATCATTATTAGATTGTACGCGTAGAGATAATTCTCGAGTTCGAGCGAGGAATATTATAATGCTACTTCAATAACGTCCGCCATTTTGATCACTGTGGATCATGTGACTTGGCCTAGATTTTCGTACAATGGGCGCCATCTGGCGTCAAATCGCGTTTTGATGACTGGTTGCGTTTTGATGATGACTAGTTGCGTTTTGATGACTAGTTGCGTTTTGACGACTACTAGTCGTATTTTGCCTTCTGATCTGATAACGACAACGACTAATCGTGTTTTCATTTCGACTGATCTGATAACGATGACGACTAATCGTGTTTTGCATTTTTGTATAAACCGCCGCCCATAGCTTTCCCGCTTTGGCATCACGTCATACCGCCTGTAAACCGCGTTCAGCAGAAAAAGAAAGTATCCTCTCGGCGGAATTGTCGCCAAATATGTTGTCTTTGTCAAAATTCACATGGTTGCAATTGCTTGAAAGAAAACGCACCAGCTTTAATACATTTGAACGTTTTTTTAATGATTCCCTCTTTTCAGGGGCTTGCTAAAACTAAAATCGCCCCCTGTGCTTTTTAACGTCATAGGTGATACCAAACTAAATCTCTGCTCAAAACAAAGACATAGTAAAAAAAAAAGGGAATCTATCTCGGAACGCTCCGTGTCGGCTTCTCAACCAAGGTCTCGTGTACACCATCTTCTTCAACGTCCAATGATAATCCGATGTTCGGGGAAAGGCGTTGTGCGGGATGAAATTCATTTTTTACGGTTCAAGGGCTATCGATTGTAATTTCGGACATTTGTATGTGCATCCAAACTGGCCCTCTTCATGACAAGGCAGAAAGTTTGCATTTGATTTGAAACATTCCTAAGAAGCTGCCGCGGTTCCGTGGTAACTTCGCTGACTGGGACGCAGCTATTACGGCACCTTCACGGGTTCGAATTCTACAACGTCCAGCACAACTTTTTGTTGCTGGAAATCATTTCTAAAAATTTTCTTTGGTTACTTTAAGAGGAAACTCGTATCCACGGAGGGTGGGCGGGTCACCCACGGCGCAATCGGTAGCGTGCAAGGCTGTTAAAAAAATACAAACCAATCATCCACCATGGTAACGAGTCACGAGTAGTCACGAGTTCGAATCCCGGATGAGGCATGTCACCTTCCCCTCGGATACGAGCTGGTCACGTGATCGGGAAGGCACGAATACGAATGCAGGCACTCGTCGGTCCCGGCAAATTACCTTTTGCATAAAAAGCCGGCATAGTTTCGCATAAGTGATCGATTTGGCAACAACTTTTGCTGGTCGTTATCATAATGTCTGCCTCGTCTATAACACTTCCTTACTCTTCATTTAAAGGTTCTTAAAATGATGCTTAGGCGGGGGATGGTCATTGATCTCTATCCTTTACCAGCTACGCAAAAGATCAAACTTGAATTGAGTCAGTATAGCTAACCCGCCATGGTGCCATGCACGTCGTACTGCCCTTTCATCTCAGAGTGCTGCATTCTCGGTGGGATTATCAGCAAAATAATTTATTTCATTTATTTAATTTTTTTTTCAAAAATCACGTCACCGCTATTGCTTTACCCAATGTTACATTTTGTTGTGGTTTTAAATGTCATCCCCTCCTCTAGGGCCTTGCTTCTCAAGACTGTTCATATTGTCTTACAGTACCAGGGGCAACTCCACAATGGCCATTAGGAATGGCAAAGACTACTCAAATCCAAAACTGCCAAACTGTGAACCGCTTTAGCTCTCGTCGTGCTCGATAACTTCACAGGTGAAGTCAGACGTAATCTCACTGTAAACCAAAATGAAAATAAAACCATCAAAAATCATCTGGCTAGTTACGTTCCGAGCAGTCTTATCAATCAAAGCGACCAAACTTGATATTGTTTCGGTAGCTTTCCCGCTTTGGCACCACGTCATACCGCCTGTAAACCGCGTTCAGCAGAAAAAGAAAGTATCCTCTCGGCGGAATTGTCGCCAAATATGTTGTCTTTGTCAAAATTCACATGGTTGCAATTGCTTGAAAGAAAACGCACCAGCTTTAATACATTTGAACGTTTTTTTAATGATTCCCTCTTTTCAGGGGCTTGCTAAAACTAAAATCGCCCCCTGTGCTTTTTAACGTCATAGGTGATACCAAACTAAATCTCAGCTCAAAACAAAGACATAGTAAAAAAAAAAGGGAATCTATCTCGGAACGCTCCATGTCGGCTTCTCAACCAAGGTCTCGTGTACATCATCTTCTTCAACGTCCAATGATAATCCGATGTTCGGGGAAAGGTGTTGTGCGGGATGAAATTCATTTTTTACGGTTCAGGGGCTATCGATTGTAATTTCGGACATTTGCATGTGCATCCCAACTGGCCCTCTTCATGACAAGGCAGAAAGTTTGCATTTGATTTGGAACATTCCTAAGAAGCTGCCGCGGTTCCGTGGTAACTTCGCTGACTGGGACGCAGCTATTACGGCACCTTCACGGGTTCGAATTCTTCGACGTCCAGCACAACTTTTTGTTGCTGGAAATCATTTCTAAAAATTTTCTTTGGTTACTTTAAGAGGAAACTCGTATCCACGGAGGGTGGGCGGGTCACCCACGGCGCAATCGGTAGCGTGCAAGGCTGTTAAAAAAATACAAACCAATCATCCACCATGGTAACGAGTCACGAGTAGTCACGAGTTCGAATCCCGGATGAGGCATGTCACCTTCCCCTCGGATACGAGCTGGTCACGTGATCGGGAAGGCGCGAATACGAATGCAGGCACTCGTCGGTCCCGGCAAATTACCTTTTGCATAAAAAGCCGGCATAGTTTCGCATAAGTGATCGATTTGGCAACAACTTTTGCTGGTCGTTATCATAATGTCTGCCTCGTCTATAACACTTCCTTACTCTTCATTTAAAGGTTCTTAAAATGATGCTTAGGCGGGGGATGGTCATTGATCTCTATCCTTTACCAGCTACGCAAAAGATCAAACTTGAATTGAGTCAGTATAGCTAACCCGCCATGGTGCCATGCACGTCGTACTGCCCTTTCATCTCAGAGTGCTGCATTCTCGGTGGGATTATCAGCAAAATAATTTATTTCATTTATTTAATTTTTTTTTCAAAAATCACGTCACCGCTATTGCTTTACCCAATGTTACATTTTGTTGTGGTTTTAAATGTCATCCCCTCCTCTAGGGCCTTGCTTCTCAAGACTGTTCATATTGTCTTACAGTACCAGGGGCAACTCCACAATGGCCATTAGGAATGGCAAAGACTACTCAAATCCAAAACTGCCAAACTGTGAACCGCTTTAGCTCTCGTCGTGCTCGATAACTTCACAGGTGAAGTCAGACGTAATCTCACTGTAAACCAAAATGAAAATAAAACCATCAAAAATCATCTGGCTAGTTACGTTCCGAGCAGTCTTATCAATCAAAGCGACCAAACTTGATATTGTTTCGGTAGCTTTCCCGCTTTGGCACCACGTCATACCGCCTGTAAACCGCGTTCAGCAGAAAAAGAAAGTATCCTCTCGGCGGAATTGTCGCCAAATATGTTGTCTTTGTCAAAATTCACATGGTTGCAATTGCTTGAAAGAAAACGCACCAGCTTTAATACATTTGAACGTTTTTTTAATGATTCCCTCTTTTCAGGGGCTTGCTAAAACTAAAATCGCCCCCTGTGCTTTTTAACGTCATAGGTGATACCAAACTAAATCTCAGCTCAAAACAAAGTCATAGTAAAAAAAGGAATTTATCTTGGAACGCTCCGTGTCGGCTTCTCAACCAAGGTCTCGTGTACATCATCTACTTCAACGTTCAATGATAATACGATGTTCGGGGAAAGGCGTTGTGCGGTATGAAATTCATTTTTTACGGCTCAAGGGCTATCGATTGTATTTTCGGACATTTACATGTGCATCCAAACTGGCCCTCTTTATGACAAGGCAGAAAGTTTGTATTTGATCTAGAGCTTTCTAGCAAAGCTGCCGGGGTTCCGTGATAACTTCGCTGCCTGGGACGCAGCTGGAGACACCTTCGCGGCCTTGCATTGTAGAACGTTCAGCACGATTTTTTGTTGCTGGAAATCATTTCTAAAAGTTTTCTTTGGTTACTATAAGAGGAAACAAAGTCATGGCAAAAAAGGAGCATTTTTTCCATTTCTGTTATGTGAGAAAGTAAATCAAATTTCTTCACGTTTACACTATATTTTGAAAAAGTCGCCAATATCAAATGCCACGGAGAAGTTGTTTTGAAAATTTCTTTGGATTCACACCTCTTGAAATGTTAATGATTTTTTCAGTGAGGGAAAATAAGTTTCTACCTTTAGTCATTTTCTATTCGTGTACTTTTGGTCGGTAGAACCTTCATGTCACTATCAATTACATGTTCACTGTAGTTAGAAGTTTTATCTTTTTAACAAAATAGCTAATAAAGCTCTGTTGAGAAACGTATTTAAGTGTGCATCCAATGCTTCGGAGGCCATTTTGAGCATATTTTTTTAAGAAAACATAACTTTTATGCAAAGCGGCAGCACTTGAGACGTCACACAGCACGAGTCATGACGTCACGACTGCAGTCCTTCCACATACCTACCTTGGCATTGATGCCCGTTGACCAGTGTGTATCCACTTCTACAACTACAGTAATACGAGCCATGAGTATTGTGGCATGTTTGGTCACATCCGCCATTGTTACTGTTACATTCGTTGTTGTCTGCAAGGATGAACATGCAGCGTCTTAAGACTTCCATTTACCGATGATATCCTATTATGGTTTGAATTTTCAAACACATCCTGTATTTCGATAGTTGTCTTTTGACGTAAGCAAAAATACATGAATCACTTTTCGGTGCCTTATTTTTCAGGTATTCACAATAAAGTGTGAATGAATGATATATGAAAATATAAAAATATGATTAAATTATATTCGCATTAACTGAGAAATGTACATGTTTTGTGTAAGTGATGTTATTACAACAATTATTGACGATTGTAGTATCACCAATGCCTTAAACACTCAAGGCCTACGCAAAAATTCTTCTTGGATTATGACTAAAAATTCTACCTTGGCCAAAAATTCACAAAATCTGACATAGGATTTATCAAATATAAATGTAGTATAAAGGTACTAAATATGGCAAAACTCTGTATGGCTACAATGACATACATGTATATTCATTTTCACACTTGAATGCTTATACATTCTGTTGTTTATCACTTCTAATGAATTTTTACCATCATAAATGTAAATATCTTCGTTAGATGAAAAAATTGTGATATATTAATAATAATAAAAGTTTGACCGTACATCTCGATGAAAACTGGTGAAATCTTCTATAATGCTGTGTACTTACCATCGCAGTTTGGCGAAACGTATCCAGTGACGCATGAACAATAATTTGGTTGTATACACGTCCCTCCATTAGGACAACTGGAGCAAATAGCTAAAATAAGGAAAATACGTGTCAAATATTTATATTCCACATTTAAATGTAATTTCTAGCTGTCTTTCTATCTTTTTCTCTTTACACACACTTCGTACATTCTTCCCATGCCAGACTCACGTGAGTTACAATTAAGTCCAGTCCACCCCGGGGCGCATCTGAGACAGGAGTGGTAGCAAACGTGTGATATATGTCTGGAAATAACAATACCAAGGTTTTAAAAGTGAAGAAGCAATATTTTAGTTCTTTGTCAATAATAGCATCTGGAAATTACTGGAATGGACAATCAGACATTTGCAGAATGCACGAAAATGCATAAGCAGCCAATTTTTGGAGAGATCAAGTAATATTACGTATGGCTCATTGGAAGATTTCACCGCAAAATAATGTTCTCGTTGTCCTCTATATAGTTTGGAATGCGATGTTGCTACAGGAGTGCGGTGAAGGCGAATATGTTAAATGGTCCCTAGTTTATGTCAAGGCACACACTGAGCTATTGGCATTAAAGCTGCAGTTCAGCAAAGGGTTCACAGTGTGCGTCCAGAATTAACAATAAAAAAGAGATTAAAGCTCACTACATTAGAAACAGAACCACTCATTTTTCTTAGAGTGATATGAAGTATTTTTTCTTTTCTGGGCAATTTCAAAGTGCTTTTTCGATCCGTAACTTTTTTGTATAGCTTTGTCAGATAGGTGTTTTTTTTTTTAATTCTCTTACCTATATGCTGCACATCTGCTCCAACCAAAAAACCCACAACCTATAGTGTAATGCTGTTGGCTATAACAGGTCTGTGAACACTGATAGGACTCTGTCAAACCGGAGCTTAAATGAACATAAATACACGTGACCAAAACACTATTCAATATTTGTCTGCTACCGGTAAAAACTTCAAACGGTTTACTAACACATCTTTAGGAGTATAAGATCATATCTATGTCAACGGTTTACTAACACATCTCTAGGAGTATAAGATCATATCTATGTCAACGGTTTACTAACACATCTCTAGGAGTATAAGATCATATCTATGTCAACGGTTTACTAACACATCTCTAGGAGTATAAGATCATATCTATGTCAACGGTTTACTAACACATCTTTAGGAGTACAAGATTATATCTTATTATAGCATATGTCGATTCAAGGACCAATTTTTTTTTATTGTATATTACACTGAGTTAAAAAATACAATTTATCCCGTTTAATACTGTTCTATAATATTAAATGTAAAAAGCAATAAAGTAACACTATCTAACACTCACCTTATATCTGTGAGAGCATATAAAAGAAAAATTACTTGTAGTCCATATTTCTTGAGCATTCTCAAGTTCTTTTGACTACACGTTTCACCTTAAATACAAATAAGAAATGTCAGCCCAAATGCCAATGTGAGATCCTGTTCTCCTAACTGACGAGTAAACTAAAAAATTGTCAGCATAACCCAAACAGTTATAAATTAATCAACGCCGTTAGCTATATCGATTACAACTAGGGTTTCCGCTCACAGACAAACCTCGCCGGTAACAGCCATTGTCAAAAAGTTTGTTTAAAAAGTGAACTTACCTGGTACTTGTATATCCTGTGCTCTGTTTGTTTCCAGCTGTCGTTGAATTTGACGTAAATCTTGCTGCAACACGACAATCCAGAAAAATGTGTTTGGATTGGCATTGATGGGCCATTTGCTTTTGAGATTCATTGTAATGAGCGAAACGAGATAAAACCAATTCTTGTGCGCCCTGCATTCATCAAAGCCTTGCATATGCCAGTGTTTAATCGTATAGTGCGATTTGGCATGGTCTTGTTTTGTTCCGAGCCTTCATGTTAATCCTGCGAAATGTATTGACTGAATTACCACATACTAGAAAGCTGATCTTATTAGGGTTGACCATGAAAAGTTTTTCGAGTTTTAAAGTTCTAAAATATATTTTAATGTTATGAATGTATTCAGCAGTCTTAATTTCTGTCATGAGGGGAGATTGTAATGTAATTGTAAGGGGTCCTATAGGTAATAAAATCTTTTGTTTTTGATTACTTTTTTGACAGGATATAAGAATACTTGGGGTGTGGCCAGCTCATTCCAGTGTCTTTTTGTAATTATTTTTTGTTAGAATTTGACGTGTAACTTACTTTTCATATGTGGTATACAAGTATTTCCTAAATTTTAGTTACAAATACATCAATACCATCAGTACCATGGTACCATACCATAGTACCAGTACCATCAGTATTATCAGTAAAATCAATCTACAACTGGTTAAACTGGCAAAGAAATGTGTGCCTTATCGTTTGCACCATTGGTGGACTTTATATCACGTTTAAATCTGTTGTTTAACACATCACTATACATTTATTTTTGACATGTTTATTACTAATGTCCAGCATCCCGCCATATTTCGAGGGTATGGTTTCATTTTTAGATTTTTGTTCTCCAGTGCAATTGTTACTTTCTGTTGCATGTCATTTCAAACCACAATTGATTTATCCTACTTTTGCTAACATGGATATGTAACGGTGGGAGGAAACATCCTGCGCATTCCCATTTAACAGTTTGTTTAGACTTGTACTTGATATCAAATGATCAATCATGAGAAGATTTTTTGTCTTCATCCCAGACCTCAACCCAGGCCAGCACACGTGCACACCATTGAAAAACGAAAGAGACGAATCAACGGTTACGGCATCAGTTCAAACCAAGCACACGTCTGCTCGGATTGTGTCACCGCGTTTATACGAGAATCCTGCTGTCCTTTCATGTGGATGCTCCACGAGGACAGTCCAAGGGATACCACTGTGAACGAAATACTCCTCTTTCTGATGGCAATGAATTAAAAAACGGGAATTTTTTTTTTTTTTTTTTTTTTTTTAAATTCACGAAGGGTCATGATTATACCATAGCATACATGTACATGTATACGTGTATTACACAAACGGTTGCACAGACATCTTCTATTAGATGACGAAAAGGCACCACCTTACATTTAATAGACACTGGCAAAGTAAAATACAATAATCCCTCTAGTGAAGAAAATTTCTAGTATTAATTCGTAGATTTTTATTATATTGTTACTCTTATCGGATAAAGAGGCGATCAAAAGCACGATACATTTTGACTTTAACGCACAGCTTGAGAATAGTTATTATGAACTTGTGTAATCACGAAGAGCAAAGTTAGTATCCATATTTTATGCAAATATTATAGTTCCAAATTATAGTGTTTCTACAAGACATGAAATAGTAACCTTTATATGAGTAACAATGCATGTTTTAGTTATAATTGTGCTAGTTGTGACACTCACATTCTTCACAACTGTAGGCGTAAAGATCCGTTTCACACGCTTTCACATGGCTGTTGAATAAATAGAGTAATGTATTACTTCCAATGCAGCCAATAAAGCAATTTTAATGAGTGGGTTCGAGATGGCATATATATATATATATATATATATATATATATATATATATATATATATATATATATATATCCCTCCCCAGTAAATATGTAATTTGTTCAGTGTCCGTGCACTGCTGTTATGAATCAGCTAATATTAATTGCCAAACGAACTGCGCCAATGCTGTGTGTTACATGTGCAGTACTTCACCAGCTAATACAAATAAAAATGTATTACTAATAAACTAACTGGACCTTTTTTAAATTTATGTACCTTGTAAACCAAAATCAGGCTTAACGCCCTTATATATAATCAATTTCTATAATATAATGTTATAATATAATGTTTGTGGACACTTTTCGTCTCCAGGTATGATCATTTTTGTGATAAGTCATATAAGAAGTTTGGGGTGAAAATGGATTTCCAGATGTTTTCTCATACTTGGGTTCGTATCAGAATTTTTATACGTCAACTTTAAAATGGACATTTGTAAGCAAGACCGCTTTACATCAGTTAAACAGATGTTATCAAAAATCTATGACACAGGATCGTTAATATTTTTGTCGATTTTTAGTTATTTTATTTGCTGCGGTGTAGGCGTAATCCCCCTAACCGATAATAACAAACAAATAGGATCATACGCTTCGGGGTACTTCAATGGATAAGAATGACACCTGAAAACAATTTCAGCCCTACCTGTTACCGATGATTTGATCAGCATAGTCAATTTTTCTATGCCAGAAATAAGTAACCTAATAGCATCGCCTAAAGAGAAAGGTAATATTTTGTGTAGCAAACTACCCTATATTTCGGGCCTATATAACCTTAGAGCGCCTTCGTCTTGTCCATGAAGAAGAAAATAAAAATCCTAAGCCTCTGAGTATAATAAATGCGACAATAACCGTTACCTGTAAAATTTTATTTCAAATTCATTTCTAAAATGTTCGTAATTACAGCACGCCAGGCGCAATCTGAAAGATGATATTACACGTTGAATAGGATAATCACTCTAACGATAAACAAATACTTCACAGTCAATAATGTTGCCTTACCTTGCAGGTCCAGGGGTTGCACTGTATGTGAGCGAAATTGATATTTACTCCGGTGTCCAAAGCGCTCTTTTTACAACTGCTAATATTGCCGTTGTTAGTGCTGCAATTGCCGATGCTAACACTGCAATGACTGCTGCTACTGGTGGTACTGCTGTTGTTGTACTGAACACGTGTAATTGTTCTCTTTCGCGAAACGTAGATGTCGGTAACAGTAATACGACTTTTATATCTTAACAGAATTTTTTCATTATTAACAGTCGATTAATTTGGTTTTAAGTGTTACTATTGTAAATGATAACATATTAACTAATGACTTTACACATTTTGAGTGCTTTGTCCTGCACCCTCCCCATCCGCCCCCCATCCCTCAAAAAAAAAATTAATAAAATTATAAGACATTCTGGTGGCCAAATTATCATTTAGAGACAAGGGGTACGGAGGATGTAGAAATGTGCCCCAACCCTTCCAGTCCACCAGTCCACCCACTAACTCATTGTCAAGACTTCAGGTAATGGTTGCACAACTCCAGAACCCCCCCCCCCCCGAACGCCCCATCCCTTTTAAAGGGCAAGGTGTACACTTCAGGAAAACACAGTTGATTATATCGATGGGTGTCCTCTCAGCGAGTACAGTATAGTATAGACTAGCCTTCATCAGGTGTCAAAAGGGGTGGTGACAGAGAGGTTATCTGAGCCCTGATCAATACACGTCACTTGAGTCTTCACAGACCCAACGGGATAAAAATCCAATCGCAGTCAATCAGCGGGGGCTTGCTGCAGTGAGGCTAGTGCGGTGAACAGTGTTTCGTAATTTTGGTCAGACGCAAAGCAGAGCTCATTATTTCAAAAGAGAAAATGGTCGCAGTCGTTAACATGATTAAGCGATATTGTCATGTCGTCTTTTTTATTATGGCCCTTTTTACAGATACAAGGTGAGTGTAAAGCGTTTTACGGAGAAAACAATTAACAAATGTTGTTTTTTTTTAAATTTACTATTCTCCTTTAACTCCTCACGAATGCTTATAAAAAAGTCGATTTTCGATGTATTTGTTTTTAATTGAATATTTAGCTGTTTCCTTTAAAATTGAGCTGTACATCGGCAAAGGTAGATCAAGATTTTATATGCACGGTAAACGAAAAATTATTTTTTTTTCAAAATGTGTAGTCTTGCTGCCACATTTTAAGTCTCAATTTCAAGCTTTAGTACCACTTCTAATGTTGTAAAAAATTGGGGATAATGTCTGGATCTTTCAGCTTTGGTTTGACAGAGTCCTATCAGTGTTCACAGACCTGTTATAGCCAACAGCGCTACACTGAAGCATGTGGATTCCTTAATATGGCCAGATGTACAAGATATAGGTAAAGTACAATTTCACAAAATTATAAGCCACTTGACAATATGTTGTATATGGAGGGGGGTTCTCATTTTTAAACGAAGGACGCTAATTACCAATGATTATAAGAATTTTCATGCGTAAAATGTGCGCCTAAAATATTTTGTTTTAATTTTTATCTGAATATTTGTATAAAGGTGGAAACGCCAACAACCTGTGAATTTATCGCTGTCAATAAAGCTGTTTTCTTATCACAAACAATGTACCTAAGCCTAATAGGTACTGCCATGTTTGGCTATTATAAACTTCTTATAGAAAATATCACTCCATGTTATCTCCAGGCAAGTTTCTCAAGCTTGCTATCACAGCTGCTACAGGTGCGTAACGGGATGGACTGGAAGCGGCTGTAATACGCGTAAGTCTGGAATGACGTGTTAAATTGATGAGTAAAAAAAACAAACTGGAATTGATTGGAATTTATTTCCAAGTTTGCAAGAAATGTGTGGAACCAACCGCGAAAAGTGAGGCTGGCATGTCAGAGTGTATGGAATGACTGTAAATGACTGTACACACACTGGACAATAGAAGTGTCACCCCTACTGAACCAGTACTTTGGGGGAGATAATGACTGTGGAATGATATGCTCCTGGTATCATTTTATTAGCATCAAATTCCACAAAACATCGGTTTTATACTCATTAGTCACATTATAAGTAGACCAGGCTTTATAACTTTGATTACTCTGATTCAGGGGGTGACACTTCTATTTTCCAGTGTGTGTATGTATGTGAGATGTGGGGACAGAGACAAATTGTTGGAACACAATGTTGATGAAGATTAAGAAAGAATCAAAGGGAGGTGGCCTTGAACACTGTTGCAGTTAAACACAATTCAATTTTGTTTGTTTGTTTTTTTAGCTATTTGCTCCAGTTGTCCTAACGGTGGAACTTGTACACAACCAGACTATTGTTCGTGCCCCTCTGGATACGCGTCACCTAATTGCGCTGGTGAGTTAAAGAACGAGAAAGCATGAAACAGATTTTTTCGTGCTAATGGTTGGTTATTATATATATATATATATATATATATATATATATATATATATAGAGAGAGAGAGAGAGAGAGAGAGAGAAGAGAGAGAGAGAGATTACACTTACATTAAAAGTTACACTTACATTAAAATGGAATTTATTAACTACATTTAACTTCTTCCAGACGTTAACGAATGTAACAGTAACAATGGCGGATGTGACCAAACATGCCACAATACTCATGGCTCGTACTACTGTAGTTGTAGAAGTGGGTACACACTGGTCAACGGGCATCAGTGCCAAGGTATGGTGAAATGTGAAGTGTCATTATTTCAGCAACAAAAGAGCTCGGTCAATTGAGAACATTTTCGTGTAAAAAGAACTTATGATTCCATATGATTTTTTTACCTCGCTTTTGGTAGCAAGAGATATTTGGTTAGATTTTATAAATTTTATAGTTTAACATTTCCTCATGACATTTGTAGTAGTGAAAATTAATATGCCTCTCTTTTGAAAGGTAATGTGCCGACGTTTAGTTTACCGTCAGAGTTATGTCAGCTTTTTTGTAAAAAAAAAAAAAAAAAGACAAAATGAAAGGTGCCTGTTTGTCCTACTATTGACTACAATTCACATTAAATTGTTATAGGCATGAGGGATTCTGCAGAGAAAAAAATCACTGTTGCACTGCGTAAATGGAAAATGACTATTCCTATAGTAATAAACACCATAACTCATTTAAGTCACAAAAGTATAAGACATCACTAAAATTAGGGAAACGTTTCGAAATCAGATACATCGTTTGTCGTTCCACTGGTTTTGCTTATATACACGTATATGTAGCTTAATGCACCAAAATGCACACTCTAAATCTCGAGCCTCATATTTAAACTTTTGTGATGGTTGAATTAAAAGAATCAAGTGTCCTGTGAGCAAGATACAAACCACATCGGAAAAAGGTGTTATTTTCTTTGGTCCCTTACGCAATCCTAGTCGTCCTTAGGCATATGTCTATCCACCACTAAAATTGAGAATATCACTGTCTGAAGAGACAGTTCACCTGTACCTGTAACTGTAGGGATTTAGACATGTATCGGGTTTATTTATTTATTTAGTTTATTTAATTGTGTATAAATGCTTCGCATATTTGAGCTTTCAGAATACCGTACATGCGATTTATATATAGTCTTTTTAAAAGTAATTACCTTATTCTCATAGGTAATTTTTTTTAATCGACCCTCAGAGACAGGACCTGTTGGAAACATTTTTTTCATTTGATATTAAGAGTCTAAGACATCTTTAACACAGAGTACTATATAAGGAACTACCATTGGCATATTGGATCTAAAAGTACCTTAATTTTCACTTTGTGTGGCATTTTTGGCTTATTGTCTATTTATTTTCCGTTGAATTGTTTTCTGACGGTACCATTTTTAAAACTCCACATTGGGTCATTGTTATTCAAGATATCGATTTCATTTTTCTATTTGCGACTCTGAGTATTATCTTTTCAAGCAGACAAGTATGATGTTTTCTCGGAAGCAGAAGCACCCGTATCTGAGGTCAATGAATGCTTTTGTGTTGAAAATAACACATAACGCCGATACGCACTCGTAACTAAATCAAACAGTATTCATGTAACTCCTTTCCGACAGATACCTTTTTTTACGGGTAATTGTTAAGATATTACCAAAATTCACTGCACATCCGCGTTGTTGCTTGAACTGCTTAAGGCTGGCAGTTAAATTGATATTTTCCGTGGTCAAAAACATTTGCGTAATTGTAGTAACTAGACAAAAGATTGCGGCTAATGTAGCAGTAAGTGCATTTTATAAAAAGTGAACAAATGCCGTGGTCTAACAGGTCAGGAAAGTATCACATTCATGGTTTGATATTTAAAAACCTGTCCAGCTGATTAAAAAGCTCTGCAAATTAAAGTGTTTATTTATTTATTTATTTATTTATTTATTGGTAATATATTATGCAAGTATTAGATTTTGTGGACTATAACTGGATTCCAGAAGACAAAATTTTTGATGATTTTCTATCAACAGTACTAGTTCGTGTTAAGTCACTCTCATAACGGAGATGAAGGCTTGTGAGTTTTGTTCATAACGGTGAAACTTGGAATTTAGAATTCGAAAACGGTTTTATACAGGTTTATTGGAATTTTTTCTAAACGGTTTTGGATATGATATAGCTTGGCTGGCAATGAAGGGGCAAATATAAGGATTTCCAGAAAAAAATGTTATATAAAGCCTAAACGCTCATTGTATGCCCTTGTGGTTGAAAAGACACCTTTTTTCGCAGTCAGTAACAAAACGACCCAGTTCATTTGATGACAATATCAGAACCTTAACTGGTGGGCAGTACCTTTGTCAAAGTTGAATCTGTACATATATGTATGATTATAAAGTTTACGTTGAGGTTTCAACATGAAGGAGCAACACATAGTGACATATATTTGACAAAACTATTTCACATGCCATAAGCGTTTTCAAAGAAATAACAATTGTGCTTCAAGCAATTGGCCGTTCAAAAAACTCGCTTCTCATTGATTTCCCGTAAAGGCGTCATATGACAGAACTAATACACGAACTAAAATTAATATTGTAAAGTGTCACAGAGGTTTTATCCTATTTAATCTAGAAAGTTTGACGTATACATAATTCAAATGTGGAGGGCCTCATTGTTTCTTAACTAATCAATTTACGTCTGGACATCCTTAATCAACAGTTTAACGAGGAGACATCCAATATCTCCATCAGACTGGGGCTTGGTTACGACAGCGTGAACTCCAGCGTTCGGTGAGAGGTCTTCCAATCAATAATTCCCAGAAATGCAGCTTTCTTCTTTTTGTATAGCCACCAATGCAATGTGTTTTCTTTCGTCGTTTTGAAATATTGAACTACAGTTGCCATAGTGTACGTCTATCAGAGAGTGCATGTCCCTTTCAATTATCATGTTGATATCGCAATTTGACAACCCTTCAAAACGAAAGGTTCTGGTATAAGTCTGGTATGAATTGTCGTTGACCTTCACGGATTTAAAGCCCTCCCCAAAACATTTGCTATTGTGAAAAACGACGATAATAGGACTGGATGGTTGGCAATCCATTTTCCCTTGACTACCCAAAGATTACACGGTTATTTTCTTTTCAACGACCCTCTCAGGTGTTAAACATTAGCACATCATATTTCAAGCTCTCTCTTTTCTGCTTTATTGTTCTCTTCGCAATATAGTGTTACACAGTCCTGACGTACAGTGTTTCTCCCTATGATGTAGCAATTTTTATATTTAATGTCCTCTATTGTCAACATATTTGTCGATCCATTACTTCAGGCATCGTACGTGTTACAGAAAAACAGCGTGATTTACTGTAAAATTGCCTCTCAGAAAATGTCTTGGACATCAGTACCAAATAATCTTGGCACGCTGCACCTTGCTCTCTTCTGCAGGATTGGCATAAGTACGACCCCAAAATACAAGTAATTATGTTCCAATCACATTGTGAAAAGGCCCTCTGAATAAAAAAAATTGATAGCTATGTGGATGATGCTACCTAATTAAATGTTAAATTAATTTTTAAAAAACTGTTATTACGTGTATAATTATCCTAGTGTTATGTCACAAATCAATGTATAGGTGTCATATGAGTAGCTGAAACAATAAGCCATTAAAATATGGTATTATCTTCTTTATTATAAAAAGTAATGGTTGTTTTGTAAGTCAACACTCTGGTTGGCCAGATTGAAGAGTAGGTATATAATGATGGTGCTGGCTTACTTAACAATTAGGAAATAACGGACGGCAATATGGCATTGCGAATAGTAATACAAGCCCGGTGATAATGATATCTGAGTTGCTGCCAATTAATCGGTGATTTGGATTTAACAATAGCATTTTATGGACGGAAGTATCTGTTTATTGATCCAGGTACAGATGTCTGGACAAGTAAGAAGTGATTGATATTGCTGGTCGTTCACGGACAGCAAAATAATCTGTATATTGAACTATGTGGAATGTTGGAAAATGCGACATGTTTTCTCTTCAATTCTATCAATTGCGGTATTTTTTTTGTTCGACTTCGAAATGTTTTCTCTATCAACTTAAAGCAAAAAATTAATTTTTAACGTGAAATTATCACTGTCTTTTCAAGTGAAACAAAATGCAGCTGACCGTTTTATGTGTAGACGCAACTGTCACCTAGTAAATTGTTGACACTACAAATAGTATTGACTGGAAAGTTATGTTTGTTAATTAACTGTTTANATATTAAGAGTCTAAGACATCTTTAACACAGAGTACTATATAAGGAACTATCATTGGCATATTGGATCTAAAAGTACCTTAATTTAAACTTTGTGTGGCATTTTTGGCTTATTGTCTATTTTATTTTCCGTTGAAATATTTTCTGACGGTACCATTTTTTTAAGTCTCCACATTGGGTCATTATTATTATTATTCAAGATATCAATTTTATTGTTTGCTGTTTGTGACTCTGAGTATTATCTTTTCAAGCAGACAAGTATGATGTTTTCTCGGAAGCAGAAGCACCCGTATCTGAAGTCAATGAATGCTTTTGTGTTGAAATAACACATAACGCCGATACGCACTCGTAATTAAATCAAACAGTATTCATGTAACTCCTTTCCGACAGATACCTTTTTTTACGGGTAATTTTTATGATATTACCAAAACTCACTGCACATCCGCGTTGTTGCTTGAACTGCTCGGGGCTCGCAGTTAAATTTATATTTTCCGTAGTCTGAAATATTTGCGTAATTGTAGTCACTAGAAAAAAGATAGCGGTTAATGTAGCATTAAGTGCATTCTGTAAAAAGCGAACAAATGTCGTGGACTTATAAGTCAGGAAAGTAACACATTCATGGTTTGATATTTAAAAACGTATTAAGCTCATTAAAAAGCTCTGCAACTTAAAGTGTGTGTATAGTGTGTTTTTATTTATTTATTTATTGTTAATATATTATGCAAGTATTAGATTTTGTGGACTATTATCAAATACAAAAGGTATACTGGCATTCCAGAAGACGAAATTTTCGATGATTTACTATCAATAGTAGTAATCCATTTTAAGTCACTCTCATAACGGAGATGAAGCTTTGTGAGTTTTGTTCATAACGTTAAAACTTTGGATTTAAATTCGAAAACGGTTTTATACAGATTGATTGCAATTTTCTGAACGGTTTTGGATATTACACATCTTGGCGATTAAAGGACAATTATTTTCCAGAAAAATCGTTATATAAAGCCTTAACGCTCATTGTATGCCCTTGTGGTTGAAAAGACACCTTGTTTCGCAGTCAGTAACAAAACGACCCGGGTCATTTGATGACAATATCAAAACCTTAACTGGCGGGCAGCACCTTTGTCAAAGTTGAATCTGTGCATATATGTATGATTATAAAGTTTACGTTGAGGTTTCAACATGAAGGAACAACACATAGTGACATATATTTGACAAAACTATTTCACATGACATAAGCGTTTTCAAAGAAATAACAATTGTGCTTCAAGCAATTGGCCGTTCAAAAAACTCGCTTCTCATTGATTTCCCGTAAAGGCGTCATATGACAGAACTAATACACGAACTAAAATTAATATTGTAAAGTGTCACAGAGGTTTTATCCTATTTAATCTAGAAAGATTGACGTATACATAATTCAAATGTGGAGGGCCTCATTGTTTCTTCACTAATCAATTTACGTCTGGACATCCTTAATCAACAGTTTAACGAGGAGACATCCAATATCTCCATCAAACTGGGGCTTGGTTACGACAGCGTGAACTCCAGCGTTCGGTGAGAGGTCTTACAATCAATAATTCCCAGAAATGCAGCTTTCTTCTTTTTGTATAGCCACCAATACAATGTGTTTTCTTTCGGCGTTTTGAAATATTGAACTACAGTTGCCATAGTGTACGTCTATTAGAGAGTGCATGTCCCTTTCAATTATCATGTTGATATCGCAATTTGACAACCCTTCAAAATGAAAGGTTCTGGTATAAGTCTGGTATGAATTGTCGTTGACCTTCACGGATTTAAAGCCCTCCCCAAAACATTTGCTATTGTGAAAAACGACGATAATAGGACTGGATGGTTAGCAATCCATTTTCCCTTGACTACCCAAAGATTACACGGTTATTTTCTTTTCAACGACCCTCTCAGGTGTTAAACATTAGCACATCATATTTCAAGCACTTTCTTTTCTGCTTTATTGTTTTCTTCTCAATATAGTGTTACACGGTCCTGGCGTACAGTGTTTCTCCCTATGATGTAGCAATTTTTATATTTAATGTCCTCTATTGTCAACATATTTGTCGATCCATTACTTCAGGCATCGTAAGTGTTACAGAAAAACAGCGTGATTTACTGTAAAATTGCCTCTCAGAAAATGTCTTGGACATCAGTACCAAATAATCTTGGCACCCTGCACCTTGCTCTCTTCTGCAGGATTGGCAAAAGTACGACCCCAAAATACAAGTAATTATGTTCCAATCACATTGTGAAAAGGCCCTCTGAATAATAAAAATTGATAGCCATGGGGATGATGCTACCTAATTAAATGTTAAATTAATTTATTAAAAAATGTTATTACGTGTATAATTATCCTTGTGTTATGTCACAAATCAATGTATAGGTGTCATATGAGTAGCTGAAACAATAAGCCATTAAAATATGGTATTATCTTCTTTATTATAAAAAGTAATGGTTGTTTTGTAAGTCAACACTCTGGTTGGCCAGAGTGAAGAGTAGGTATATAATGATGGTGCTGGCTTACTTAACAATTAGGAAATAACGGACTGCAATATGGCATTGCGAATAGTAATACAAGCCCGGTGATAATGATATCTGAGTTGCTGCCAATTAATCGGTGATTTGGATTTAACAATAGCATTTTATGGACGGAAGTATCTGTTTATTGATCCAGGTACAGATGTCTGGACAAGTAAGAAGTGATTGATATTGCTGGTCGTTCACGGACAGCAAAATAATCTGTATATTGAACTATGTGGAATGTTGGAAAATGAGACATGTTCTCTTCAATTCTATCAATTGCGGTATTTTTTTTGTTCGACTTCGAAATGTTTTCTCTATCAACTTAAAGCAAAAAATTAATTTTTAACGTGAAATTATCACTGTCTTTTCGAGTGAAACAAAATACAGCTGACCGTTTTATGTGTAGACGCAACTGTCACCTAGTAAATTGTTGACACTACAAAAAGTATTGACTGGAAAGTTATGTTTTTTTAATTAACACGTGCAAAATCATGCTTTAGCATGCTTTAGGCGAACTTGGCAAATCAAAGAAGCTACATGTATATCGTTTCCGCGTCATACGGTGCCTTAAAAGGGACCTAAAAATTATTTGATATAGGTTTATTGCCTATAAATTAATGGAAGAATACAATTCACATTCAGTGGTTGTATTGGTCTGCTTCTAATACCACCATTTCATCCATATATTACAGGCTGCTGAAGGTTTATTTATCGTGATAAACGCAATCATATTTGCGTTTCGCACTCTTACATCTAGTGCAGCTGACCTACTAGTAGTGTATGGGACCATTCCCACAGATATTTGGATCGATCTATCTCCCTGGGGAGTCTCACTAAATTGCGATTTACTCAACCGGCTTAAATGTCTGTCACGCCTAGTAAAGCTGTAATTATTGGGTAATTATCTTTACACCCTAGCTGATTCAGTAGGCGTGACAGACATTTAAGCCGGCAAGTTAATAGCAATTTTGCGAGACTCCCCAGGGAGTTAGACAGACCCAGATCTAGGCATGGGAACGGTTTCTTCTTACCGTTCGTAGTAACATTGCACACAGGTCAATATAGGTCATTTTATTGTCCGTGCACGTCCGGNGGATGATGCTACCTAATTAAATGTTAAATTAATTTATTAAAAAATGTTATTACGTGTATAATTATCCTAGTGTTATGTCACAAATCAATGTATAGGTGTCATATGAGTAGCTGAAACAATAAGCCATTAAAATATGGTATTATCTTCTTTATTATAAAAAGTAATGGTTGTTTTGTAAGTCAACACTCTGGTTGGCCAGATTGAAGAGTAGGTATATAATGATGGTGCTGGCTTACTTAACAATTAGGAAATAACGGACGGCAATATGGCATTGCGAATAGTAATACAAGCCCGGTGATAATGATATCTGAGTTGCTGCCAATTAATCGGTGATTTGGATTTAACAATAGCATTTTATGGACGGAAGTATCTGTTTATTGATCCAGGTACAGATGTCTGGACAAGTAAGAAGTGATTGATATTGCTGGTCGTTCACGGACAGCAAAATAATCTGTATATTGAACTATGTGGAATGTTGGAAAATGCGACATGTTTTCTCTTCAATTCTATCAATTGCGGTATTTTTTTTGTTCGACTTCGAAATGTTTTCTCTATCAACTTAAAGCAAAAAATTAATTTTTAACGTGAAATTATCACTGTCTTTTCAAGTGAAACAAAATGCAGCTGACCGTTTTATGTGTAGACGCAACTGTCACCTAGTAAATTGTTGACACTACAAATAGTATTGACTGGAAAGTTATGTTTGTTAATTAACTGTTTAACACGTGCAAAATCATGCTTTAGCATGCTTTAGGCGAACTTGGCAAATCAAAGAAGCTACATGTATATCGTTTCCGCGTCATACGGTGCCTTAAAAGGGACCTAAAAATTATTTGATATAGGTTTATTGCCTATAAATTAATGGAAGAATACAATTCACATTCAGTGGTTGTATTGGTCTGCTTCTAATACCACCATTTCATCCATATATTACAGGCTGCTGAAGGTTTATTTATCGTGATAAACGCAATCATATTTGCGTTTCGCACTCTTACATCTAGTGCAGCTGACCTACTAGTAGTGTATGGGACCATTCCCACAGATATTTGGATCGATCTATCTCCCTGGGGAGTCTCACTAAATTGCGATTTACTCAACCGGCTTAAATGTCTGTCACGCCTAGTAAAGCTGTAATTATTGGGTAATTATCTTTACACCCTAGCTGATTCAGTAGGCGTGACAGACATTTAAGCCGGCAAGTTAATAGCAATTTTGCGAGACTCCCCAGGGAGTTAGACAGACCCAGATCTAGGCATGGGAACGGTTTCTTCTCACCGTTCGTAGTAACATTGCACACAGGTCAATATAGGTCATTTTATTGTCCGTGCACGTCCGGCAATGTCAATGACTTCTTACTTGTTCGGCCGCCCATACTACCACCTATTATATGCTTTTGTTCGATGTACGTCACCGATAATTAGCCGTATCTCAGGTATCAATATTACTAGACTTGTCTAAGTAAACTAATACTTCGGACAGCAACATTATTACATACCTCGGCTCTTCTCCGGTCAACCAGTGTGTTTACAAATCAATAACAGTCATTGTATATAATGTCGATCGAAATGAATATTCTTTCGCCTACATATGAGACGGATGTGCATTAAATTGTGATATTATACTCGAACAATTATAGATTGTTTTAATTTCTGTTAAATCATCCGCAGTTCCTCATAATTCTTTTCATAAATATGTAATGTTATGAAGGGTTTTATTTTTTCCGTTGTATAATAATTGTTTTATGTCACGTAATGTTACAAGGATAAAAGAACATATCAAAGGGCATGACGTCCCCCACCCCCATTTTTATTTATTAATTTTTTTTTCGAAGTCGGGCGTGTTTTTCTCACTACTCCCTTTTGTTTAGTGCACGCACAAATGTCATTGTGTTCGATCAAGGTGTTTGAAAGATCTGTACTATTGGCTTATGGGGATCATTTAATCTGAACTTATTTATGAGCTAAGATTATTTTTTCTGTTGAAGATATTGACGAGTGCAGCACATCGAATGGCGGTTGTGAATATCTTTGTCAAAACACCAATGGCGGGTACACTTGCAGCTGCCAAACAGGATACGAAGTCAGTGGAGACGGACATACCTGTATAGGTAAATAAACAATATTCAATTCAAGTGCCGCGTTTGGAACGACCTTTACATAAACCCGAAGCCCAAATGATGTTATCTGACAGTTGTTTCATTTTGGACTCAGGAATGATGTGATTCATGACGCAATCTAGTCACTCGGAGGCTTCATTTTGACTATTTCCGGTTTGTGTTATTCTGGTTCGATCCGAACGCGGTCTAAGAATTCCCGTGTACCGGGAAAATCTTGTGTAATAACAGTGTGATAGACTGTGTCATGTCTGGATGTGATTTATTTTCAGTTGTGATTGAGGCAGTATTTTTTATGTTTGACTTTGGTCTCTTGTTGATGAAACATTAAATTATGTAATTACTGTTTTACAAGTGCATTCGATAAAACCATGCTTTATGATGATTTGACAACTTTTGTCATCCTCTAAAGTCAATTTTATAACTTTCATACTAAAATGTTGTTTAGGTAGTTGCATATCTGCATTTGTTTAGTAAGCTTCCATAAATGTTGTGAAAAAGCAAATCCTTTTATCAAGAGAAAAACACTTGGTTGTTCCACCTTGGATATATGTAAATACACCTTTTATGTCTCCTTGATCTGAGTTGAAGTAATAATTAGGATATGACCGCGTTAGTAATGTAACAGACACAAGTGTGATGTTTGAAATTTGGCCGGTGATGGCCGCTTTTATTGGAAGTCGCATTAATAAAAAGAAATAAAGCGTATTACTGATAAACATTGATAATGTTGATAGATGATATAAACTTAGTGTGCGCCAGAAGTATCAACATTTAAATTATAATTCCAGACAAATAGTGCACACATTTCAAATTGTGGGGTTGCAAACTTCCCTAAATGTAGGTCCCGTGCTTATGCGTTGAAAGGATAGAAGATTTCTTCCGCATTGATTCTCATATTTGTTTATCGTTTTCTGTCCAGCAGCCTGGTCATTATTTTTTAAACTAAAGTTCAGTGTCTTTTTGTTATCCATATAATAAGGAGCAGTTGCCTCAAACCCAATCTCTCTCTCTCTCTCTCTCTCTCTCTCTCTCTCTCTCTCACACACACACACACACGCGAGCGCGCGTACACACTGACTGGAAAAGGTTAAATAATGGTTTTGTATCTATGATAAAATATAAAGTCGTTACTGTTTTTGTAGGGCGTTTGCCATTTTCATGTAACATTTTGTATCCTTGAAGTAAACTCGTTGTTTTGCAAAAATTATTTCTTTTTTATAATAATAATTTCCGATTGGCTAATTATGTTTTGTAATTTATTCTTTGTAGATACTGATGAATGCAATGTAAACAACGGTGGCTGTGAACAAACCTGCGTGAACGTGATAGCATCTTATCACTGCACATGCACGACAAAGGGATACAAACTTGCAGAAAATATGCATGACTGCATAGGTTAGTGGCAATTTATGGCGTCATTATTCAAATCAAATCAGAAAGCAACTATGTCTTTGTAAGGGTTCACCCTATGTCTATGTAATTCTTTGAGTGCATCGCCCAGAAACATATTCCGGGTACGAGAAAGTTTTCAATATCCGAAACTTTGAAGACGTCATCGTCTTAATGTTTACCAAGATTCCTGATAAAGGTAATTTTGCCGGTGACATCAATATCGACACGTTAGTTTTGGTGTCACAATTGTGTGTTTTTTATGGTGGTTTTATTCAATTTGATACTTCTTTTACATTATTGAAAGGCTACTCTCAGTCCAGTTCATAATGGCTGATTGATTTTATTTTGTATATATCACAATCACTGGCATCCAGTTGGTGATCAATCATGTATAAAATACGCAGCCAGTTCAATACATTTAATTGTCATCTTTCACAGTCTGTCACTGTCAAAGTTAAACTTTTTAATAAGTACAGTTACCGAAAAACACCAGAATTTTTTAAGGGGGGTCCGGTTTTTAGGAATTGACAGGCCTCAGATTGCGAGGACGACCATCATCCCTTGGCGTCATGTTCGGGGTACGCTAGAGAGCCCCGAAACATTTTGTGTTTTAGAGGGCAAATGGCGCCATTTAGAACAATGATTCAGCTAGATATTTTTGATGCGATTTTTTATAAAAAATTGAAGGGGGGGGGTCTGGACCCCTCTGACCCCCCTAAATCCGCCACTGGGTTTAGATACTTAACTGGCAACTATGCACAGTGAGCTGTACTTAATTGCACGGCAAGTAAATTATTCTTAATTCCATCACTAAAAATGGTATATCCTCCGCACACTGGTAAGGATATCTCTCGGATCTCTTAACGGATAAAAGTCTTAAAGTGCTTCCTGTGACAAGAGTGTTTATGAGTAGGAATTGTTTGTGTATGTACACATCCCAAAAAGGTTACAGAGGTTCGATAGCTGTTCAATGGAGGAAGTTCCGTAGTTCTCAGATAGTTCTGTTGGAGATCGATATAACATTTTCAACCAGCTGTTATCTCATTAGCTCGAATAAGCAAATCCATCTTGATTTATTTTTAATGTGACAACATAATTTCATTGCATGACAATGTTTGTTTCCGCAATATCTAAGCGGATAAGAAAAGAAAACATTAAGTATCGAACACCCTTAATTGTGTCATTTGTAAAGAAATTCTTTAAGAGACGGAGAAAGGAGGGTGTGACATACGTACGATCGACAAATTGAAGTGACCCATATGAAAATGGAAAAAAGGCAGTTTGTACTTCAACATAACTCGCACGAAAAACATATGTGATTAATTTAGTATCCTTCCGATAGTTCACAAAGACGGTCATTCTGTTATTTACTTACTTTTTTTATCTATTCATTTATTTTTAGAAGGGTATGGAATTCTACCGAAGTACATGTAGATTGGGCCTTGTTAATAAAAGCAATGCATGAAGTGTATGACAGTATGCATGAACATATGACCGCCTTATCACTCCTTTCCAGACACCAACCCAATCCAGAAAACGTACTTCTTACTGGGAAAAAACAAACGACTCAGCGGCTACAGCATTGCTTCAATGCAAATACGAAGTCGCTTGGAGTGTGCCACCTCGTGTTTACGGGAATCCCGCTGTCGGTCCTTCAACGTGGAAATCCCACAAGGACAGTCAAGTGAGTCAAGTGGATACCGTTGTGAACTGAATACCTATCTGCCTGCGGTCAATGAATTAGACAGCCAGAACTCTCATGAAATATACGTGGTGCCGTGATTATATGTGGAAATTTGCATTGTTGTGCACAATCGGATCGAACGGAGGTCAGGATGTTTAAATGGAAACACGTTCGTAAGTTTTCATGTAAATATCCCTATATATCTTCCCGATCAACTTGTGCAGTAGGCCTTCATGAAAACACTTTTCACTTGGTGGACTCAAAATATCTCTTTTCTTTCTATTTATTTATTTATTTATTTATTTATTTAACTTTCTAGAGACCCCCACCCCAAATGAGGCTACATGGAGACAAAGAGATTTGGGCGAAATTGTGTGCACCCCTCGCATCCGCCCCTTTTAATCCAATTGTTGACATTTCAAACTTTTTGATATAATTTATTTCTGTGCAAGTCATGTAATCATTTTTGGTTAACTAAAAAATTAAAATTACACTACAGTTGCGGGAATTTGGAATGTATGGACCTAAAGCAATAGAAACGCGACAAAAATGTGACATTCGACAACCGCGTTATTCTTCTCTAAGACAAAGATCATTGTTCAATTCTACAAGCATGTGTGTTATGTGCTTTTTTGTAAAGATCGTTGACTAAAATAATAACTGCTTAGAACATTCTTTTCCGACAAATGAGAAAGATGACGATTATTCTCTGCAAGCTGTTTTAGTTTATCGTGCCAACAGTGTGTGCCATTCGTCTCTCGCCTTCATGTAATACAATTGCTTGAATATTATTTTATTTTTAATAGAAATATTTTGCACATTTTGTCTGGTGAATGATAATAGCACATGTTTTTTCTAATAATAAAAAGATCATTATTATTATTATTCTTTGTGCAGTCTGTTTTGCATTAAGTTTTAAGTAAACAAGGCAGCAAAGCTGTCAAATGTATAGACAAAAAAAGAAAATAAAAATGCAAAAAATGTGTCATTTTGTCAATTTTGATGCAATAATAAATAATGCTTATAATAGCACAGTCAATCAACACTGAATTTTAATCGTGCACAACAGGTGAAATGGTCAATAACAGGAGCAGATCCAGAGATATTTTTTGACAGTATTCCAAATTATCTTTGTTGATCCATCCTCCATTTTTGATGGTCTTCCAACAGAAAAAATAGATACCCGTCAATGTAAACTTTAAAATCTGACCATCATCTGGAAGACCCAGAAGACGGTCTCAATCCGCCCCTGCAATAAGATTACAGTTTCAGGACCATGAGAGTTTAAATTCACAAAATGAAAATCCCAATATTTGAAAAAATGATGACAGCGCATAAAATAATATTACATAATGTTTAAAAACATAAAAACCAATGCAACTGCTGTGGAAATACAGAAAATGTGAAGAGCTTCAAGTGGATGGGAGTTAAAAATGCCAGTGTTTGGAAAAAAATTAAAAAGGAAACACAACAAAAATATTCCAATAAAGCTGCTATTCAAACTTTTAATCTTGCTGTATTAACATGATATGAATAACCCCCGTGTGTTCGAGGATAATAGGCACTGTTATTCATCTATAGCATTAATATTGGCGTGACGCAATTTTTTTCTTTTGTAAACTTATTCGCAATATTAAACAACATTTACCTGCATAATCATCACCGATTCCTAATTATGTGGCACAGTTAAGAGAGCTTAACCTATGGGACTTTACTGGGAAATTTCAACGTGTGTTTTATGTAATCTCATTTAATGGCCACTTGAAAATTAATTAGGCAAGTGACTTAATAGCTCTGAAATTAGCTAGTGATTACCCAAGGGACAATTACATACCGTACTGACCACCATCCATATACAGTAGCCCCATATAGCACTCTATAGAGCTGCATTGATTCCAAAATAGAAAACAATCACACCGATTTCCCAACACAAGCTGCACAGTCCTATGAAACTTTCAATAAGTTTGAGTATCATAAGTAACATGGTTTTCCCTTAATGCTCATCCTGGCAGTGTTGTCAACTTTTATGCAATATGACCATCAATTTTTAATAATAATGTAAAAGCATCATGGATCTTAAGAAAATGTGACTAGCAAAGGTCTTCAAGCCAATGGAAGTTCAGACTAAGTCACACCTTGAAAATGTCGATATGTGAAAATTTTAATTCTAACAAAAAAACTATATAATTTCTAGGAAAGTTAACCGATAAAACAGGTTTTCCAACTGAAGCTATATTTTAGTCCTATGCTACATTTCTGTAAGTTTGAGAAGAGTAAGTGACTTGGTTTTCCTTCAATGGCCAATGTGGAGGCAGTGCCTTAAATAGGGTTGTCTTCAATTTTGATGCAATATTACATAATGCTCAACAGCATAATGACCACCAACTTTTAATAATAAAATAAAAGTATCATGGATATTCAGAAAATGTGACATGGAAAGGTCTTCAAGGCCATGGAAGTTCAGAGTCACAACTTCAAAATGCCAAAATGTAAACAAGTGATAACTGTACTGAAATGATTTTCTTTCCACTTTCAACACTTTTTTTTTTTTTTTTTTTTTGCATAAAACAAAATAATCAATTTACTGTCATTTTTAAAAATGATCAACTAAGAAATAAAAATTGTTGACATAGGAAAAATATCAATAGAACAATTTAAAAAGTCCAATTTGCTCCATTCTGAGATACTGATGATTGAATCTGACAAACTGTAAAGATATGAGTTTATTTCCATTTTTGACACTTTATTACACAATACACAACAACAGGCTTACCATCATTTTTATATAATCAACTAACAATACTGTTCAGATGCAGAAAATGTCAAAAGAACACCTTTGCATATCTAATAAGTTCACAGATGAGTTAATTAACATGCCTAAGAATAAAATCTGAGGAAAAAATATTTATATACAAAAAAAGGCATAACTTCACCAAAAGTGAACCGATCAAGCTTATTCTTTAACTTAATCTGTATTTCAGTATGACTGATCAACCATGTGAATTTCAAGACAATTGGCCAATTGATTTTCCTTGAAATGTGTTATCGGTATTGCATATACGCTCAAAAAAGTGAAAAAACAGCATAACTTCCATGAAAATGGTCTGCTCACGCTGATTTTCAAACTTGACCTGCGTATTATGAATATTCATCAGTTTTGTAAGTTTTAAGCCAAAAGGTAAAACGGTTTTTCACTTATCGTGTTAGCGGTGTTGCATAAATGCTGAAAAAAGTGAAAAAAAATAGCATTACTTCCATAAAAATGGCCCGATCACACTGATTTTTTATCTTGACCTGCGTATTATGAATACTCATCAGTTCTGTAAGTTTCATGCCAAAAGGTAAAATGACTTTTCACTTATCATGTTATCAGTGAAAGTGCACAGCGACGATGACAACGACGGCAACGACAGATGCTGGTGACAGCCATATGTACAGACACATCTGTGTCTGTACATAAAAATAATAAAGCAATATCACTGTCTTAAATGAACTCTTTAATGACATCAAAGCTCAGAGGTGCAATCAGTTTATTTGTGCAAATGCTCAGCTGTTATATATCTACAAACTCACATACTACACACTTGGCCTTAATGTTATGCCAATTATGAAATACAAAATAAACTGAAAGAATGGCCTATCAGTCAAAAAACCATGTAAGTGGAACCTGCAGTTTACATCTGATTGCACTTATCATAAATGCTATTTGAAAATACATTTTAAATAATAATCAAAATTGATATATATAGAAGTTCCTTGTCTTCATAATAGATATTTCAGTTTAAAAGCATGCAACCCCACTTCTGATAATAAAAAAAAACAATGAAGCATACATTTCAAAAATCATATTCTAAACCGAATAATACCACAATCCTACAAAGTTTTCCAATTTGAATTAACTTTGGTCAGTCTTAAATTTCAATATGCCCTTTTAAAAGCCAATGTATTGGCCAATAATTCAGTGGGGTTTATCCCATAAGCACATATGGTAGAATGCTCTCCACACACTAACATTCCAAAATATCATATCAATAGAGCTTTGTTTGAAGAACAGCTACAGTATAGCCATTAAGGATCACTTTGTCTGTAAGTCATATATAAATCCAAAACAATTAAACTAAAAAAAATGTTAACAGCCGTCTTTCTGCTTTAAAACTGCTCTACATTTTAAAACACATAGCATCACATTTCATGTGACACAAATTAGTAAATTTAATTGTAAATACCTTTGGAAAAATTTGCAGTGAGATTCAATGGAATTGAGATTCTGAGATTCTATATAATAATATTAATACTAGATCTATCCATCATATTATACATGTCTATGAAAGATGGACTTCATAAACAGCATGGGCTACTCATGAAGTTCATTGGGTACATATTGCACAGTGACATAAACTAACACTATCACAAATACTTCTTTAAATTGTTCAATTTCTTATTTCCTACAAGAAACTCACAATTCACAGCTTTAGACAGAGTTTCAAATCTTTTCATCGCTGACAACAGGACTTTGTTCTGCTTCAGCTGACAAAATAAAATAATGTTAAATAAAAATAATGCAGATGGAATAAGAGAAGAATACTGGTCATCATCTGGAATGCACCATATCTGTAATAAAATATTGAGTGTGTGTAAGTAATATCTTGAGGAGCAAACCTCTGCTGCCTCCAATCTCTATTTTAGCTTTGTCCACATATAAGACATAAGACATTACACTTTTGAATGCTCAGCCCTTGCACCATTAATGTACATAAAGTGAAAGTTTTAATAAAAATAAAAAGATTGCACTGATTGTGTTATGGCTAACAAGTTACTTGGTAACTGGGAAGGGACTTCATGCTTTTGTGCCCTCATCACTTATGCTACAGTAATTATACCTTAAATTTGATAGCTGCTGCTTAAAAATGCTAATGATAGAACTATTGCACTGTATGCTGCTATTTTAAATAATTTAAAAAATTATTTGTACTAAATAACTTAAAATAACTTTGTGGCCTGTAATCCTAATATTTGCACAAAAATCCCCCAAAAATATAAATGACTATATAGACAAGACATTGAACTCAGCGTGTGCATCTGATTAAAAAGCAACTTAAGAGTGGACATAGTTGACTAGACAATCATTATACATTTTGCTTTAAAATCTTGGGGGTGTCAATTTTAATAGGATACAATATGCAAGTCAAGTGCTGACATCTGGTGCTCAGATGTAAAACTAATAGTGCTGTTGAAATGGGCTACCTAAGGCATTCTATACCTAGAGTTTAAAGTAACACTTGACACACATGAAAAGGAGAGATAAAAATAAATGAATTCAATAAGCACAGCAAAGCTTAATATCATAATTGCCAAATCCAATAGCACACTTAGCTACAAATCACAAGTTTGATACTGCACCCACTGTGCAGTATGATAACACAGTGCTGAACTATGACCTAGAAAATATCCAAGTAAAAAGTCACTGGATAGTTTTACAGTCCTGTTCTAACTTTACTTAAACTGAAATGCCTTTGAGGTTTATATGTCAAAATGTGTGACTTAGCATGCTGAAAACAGCAAGTGTGTTGGGCTTAATGTTTATAATGCTAATGTATACTCTTTAGTTTAAAAACAATAATTCTCAAAAGTTTCAACAAATAAAAATTAAATTAACTGTCAGTAGTAGTTTCTTTGCTGTATGTGTGACATTTGCTCAATTATTGTGTTCAAAGTTGTGTGACACATATTTGAGGTGACAATACTTCTACACTGTGTTAATTACAGGCGTCATCATTTTCTCATAAAGTCCACACCTGTACTTTCTCTGCAATAACACACCAGTTTGCATGGTCATAATAGGAGCTTATGATATGAAGACTATCTACATGTTCTTCTATCAGTTCAATGAGCTCCCTCTCTCTGAATACATGATAATACCTCTGGTACGTAGGCTCAGCCTTGGCGCCCTCTACACTACTGTTAGTGCTACTGCTTGCCCCAACGGAATCTGTCGATCCTGCGGCTTGCTGGCGTGTCTGATGAAAACTACGCCTGCGCAATGCAATTCTATTTAAAGCCGAGGTCCTTCCAGAACTGCTGCTACTGTTACTGCTGCTGGTGATGCTGCCATTGCTGCTGCTGACACTGCTACGGTTACTGCTACTGCTACTACTATCACTGCTACTCCCAGCAAGATTTCGTTGTTTATCAAACACAACACGTTTGAGGAGTTCAGTTGTTGGGTTATGTACATTGTGACTTTGAGTAGGTTCATCTGTTGGCAGGTCTTCAAAGACATCATCACTTGTGGAATATTGCAGAACTAGAGGGCTCTTGAGTGTTGGAGAATCAACTTTTGTATCCTGGTGGAGATTCTGAGATTCATATGAAGGTTTTGATTCTGATGTTGATTGCACAAGCCCGACTGACACAGTTGGCACCTCTTGTGACTTGGTATTATCACTCTGCACCGTTTCATGCTTTTTCATACTTTCCTTCTGTACATCTGACTGTCCTTTTTGTATACAAGGTGTACTTGTTTTCTGATAACTTGTATTAGATGCAACAGATTCTGTAGTTGAATGTTCATGTTGGTTGGTTGTACTGGTGTCCTCACCTGCACCAGTTTTTACTGCTTTTGCGTGCTCTTCTGCAACAACTGCACATTCTCTATATTCAGCTTCAGGCACTGCTCCATCTTTCACTTTGAGATCATTTGTTTTATCATCATCATATTGCACATTTGAAGAAGTTTCATCACATATTTCATGGGAGCTTTTCAAAGTTTTCTCAGTAGTGCTCTCCCCAAGCTGAGCTGGCTCCAAAACAACAGTGAATGCTCTGGGCAAACTGGATACTGAGTCACTCTCTTGAGTAGCACTCTGAAAGTCTGGTGTTGTAACAGGCTTCGTATCAACAGAAGAGGAGTATTGAATACCTTCACCTATGACTTTCACAGTGTCTGTGTCTTGAGTCTGTACACTTGCCTCTAATTTTTCTTCCTCTTCAGCATTCTCTCTTTCAAGCTCTGTAATGCTGGACTGCAACTCTAAGAAGGAACTAAACATGTCTTTATAGTCGGCACTGTGAGCCCTTGATCGAGGGAGTGATCCATCCTCGTCTGGTGTCACAGTGCTCGAAGTGTGGGTCATAGTCCTGCTTGAGCTGCCATTAGAGTCATCTGAATCCTGGGATGTCCCACTTCCACCATTACGCGATAAGCAATCCAGGCGATCAACTGTAGATTTGCAAATAACAGTCTGAGTTGAGCTAGGCTCAGAGTCTAAGTCCGAGTCTTGAGAATATGATGAGTGAGACCCATTAGAGCCATTGCTGCTGCTATTATTACGATCAGAGAGAGTAATACTAGGGGCTTTCCCTGACCTGGTTGGGTCAACACTGAGATCTTTTTCTGAAACCGAGTCTGTGATTGTGACATCGCTTTCCTGTGACACACCCATGAACAGTGGACTGCTCCCTGATGCGTCACTGGGTTTAGACAGTGTTAGCAAAGGGAGGCCACTTGAATTTGGTGGAAGTTGCCAAAATAAATTCTCCCCTTTCTTTTGAGATGCATCAAAGAGTCTGGACTCTGAAAACACTTCGTCAAGGGCACTGGCACTCTCTTCCTCCTTTGTTGATGACGATGGAGGAGGCTGACCTGTAAAACGCCACTGCAAATCTTTCCACTGCTGCATCTTTTCATAGCTATCCATATCTTTTTGTAAACTCACCACAAAACCACTGACATTAAGCTCAATTTCAAAATCGTCTTTCTCACTAAAATCATCTGAAGAGTCTGAGTTTATCCTGTTGCCTCTGCTGCGTCCAGCTCCAGGTTTGTTCCACAGTGTTTCTGCATAATACTTGTAAGTCTCCATAAAAGCTGACTCTTCTTCACTGCTGTCCTTGCGAGCAATTTCAGGAGTAGTAACCGTAAGACTAGCATTCTGCTGCTGAGCTGTGGGATCCAGCCCCGTTTTCTCCAACGAGCTAGTGGAATCTTCAGTGTTGGGAGATCCAACTGATGGACGGTCTAAGGACAGTGCTGAGTCATGGGATGACGTACTTGCTTCTGAGTTTTCTTCTTCCATCATCCGAGCCTCCTTTGTCATATGTTTCCCTGTTGCACCAGGCCCCAAGTTGTTGCTGTTTTTAGCCATGTTTTGTTCATAGCCAGTGTCCAGTGAGTAAGCCTTCTGAGGGGCTTGTCTTGTACTACTTAAAGGGAACTCTCTAACACAGAAGGCTGGAATGTCTTCCTCAGGAAGTGACACTGAATGCTCTAAAATAGGCCTGTTCCAGTCTTTCATAATTCTCCTCAGCAATTCACTGTATTTTGCATCTCTGTGATGTTCTTTACCGTCTCTTATTTTCTCTGCAGCGATAGGCAAACTAGTAGTGCTCCCAAGTACATCTCTAGTGCTACCAGATATTGTCGGTGTACTGCCTTGTATTCCAGAACTATTGCCTGAATCTATTGAGCGCAAAGTAGCAGTAGTCATATCTTTACTCATGCAACTCTGGATACCAGAGTCAACGGACTGAGAGAGCAGACTGATTGTCTCCTTGTTATCAGCATTTATCACATCTATTTCAGCTTTATCAACAGGTGGCACAACATGTAGTTCCTCTTCGCTGACATTCTCAGGTTGGTACCAGAAACTGAACCAAGAAGAGGAGGTGGGTGCCGGCTTCATACGGTGCCCCATCAGTGTCTCCTCATCCACGGACTGAGATCTAAAATTGAGAATGCTTTTCAGTTTTGTCTTTATGAGATCAGAGAAGCGTATCTTACACTGCTGGTCCTCGGGAGAGGAGGCCGTTTCACTGTCAGTGCTCCCATAGTCTTTAAGTAACAGCGTATGAGCAAGTTTGGGGTGCCGTTTCTTCTTTCTCTGAGGTGACGAGGTCCTCGATGATTGTTTGCTTGTTTCTGCTGGTGCTATTGCGCCATAGTTGATTTGGCGTTTGATACTCTCCAGCATGCTGTCCAGTGGATTCGTGAAGCTGGTTTCATCTTCCTGGTCAGCAGTGAATGCTTTGGCCTGAAAATGAATAGTGAATCTCATGAGAAATACTAAGTACAAATGCTAGTAAATGCTCCTGTTTATGTGTAGTAATATCTGTTCTGCCGTAAATTTTAAACATCATTAAAAACAGAGCACTCTATCACATTTTTTTTTCTTACTGTTCATTTAAATACTAGTATGCACTGCTTAATCCATCAGCAAGAAAGGCCCAAAGATTGTATCAAAGTTCATTTTATATCACCTGCATGTTTGAAATACTAACATAGCATTTTAATAAAATAAATTAACCAGGGAATATAATCTATTAAATTTCTGCTAGCCAATTGCTGGATAGTTACAGCAAAAAAAGTTAAACAACAGTTAACTTTGGTAATCATCTGTCTGAAAACAGTAAAAGATTGCACATTTCCTGATTAGTCTGATAAGAATTATATATGACATTTAGCTAAAAAATTGACTGATACCCAAGATTAAACTCAATATCTATTGCCCTCTCCCCCCCCCCCTCTTTTTGTCCTCTCCCAACCCTAACCTGGAACTGTTTCCGTGGATGCACTCTGTCCTTTTTCCATGCATGCTTGAGACAGTTAAAACTAGGCTCTTCTTCTCCTTCAAAACTACTGCTGTCTTGGTATTTTAACACCTGGGAAAGATGGAACAAAATATAAGTTTTTTCTTTGTATAACTTTGTCACAAAATGTCCAGTTCTGAGAAGACGTAAGACTGTAAAAATTAATAACAGCTAAAACTGCTGCCAACTGTCGTTGATTCCTCAAAATTGATTAAACAAATTTAGAATAAACACATTTTTCACTTGGATGGAACTGACCATACTGGTAAAATATTATTTTGTGCATTACTTGTTTTATTCATCAGTAAGAAGTATGTAATCTTTTCAACTTTCCTTCACTATAACATATAAGAGAGAGAGAGAGAGAGAGCGAGGGAGAGAGAGAGAGAGAGCAAAACAACACAACACGATATCACACCTGAATTCTGGTGACCTCGCCATTATCTTGCATAGATGCATGCTCTGGCGTGCTGTCGCTCAGAGACCCGCGCTTCTTCTTACACCACTCCTGGATCTGGCGACAGCTACTGCGGAGCATATTGTCATGTTGTGAACTGCTGCTACCATTGGTATCATTATCGTTGTCAACAATGTCAGACTCCGAGGTGATTGTCATAGCAACAGGGTCACCTTGAGTCTCATCTTCACTGATTGAGCTGGAGCTTGGGAGATCATTTTCTATGGAGGAGTTTTTCTTCTTTTTCTCTGGAAAATGATTATTTAATATTGTAGGTGAAACTATCAACAATTGCTTTAATAATCATTTACCATTGGTTTAATGCAACGAAGCAATTTACAAGGATAAACTTTCAACTTTCACATTACAGGATTAATTAACAACTTTATTCTATAGATATTATACAACATGAAAATTTTACACAACTACAAAAAAGTTATAACTGATTATGACCCAAGAGTATTATTTATGTGAAGGAGAACTGTTTCTTGCCCATTTTTTCAGCATAAACTTTGTGAACAGGTGAGTTACCTCCTGAGAACATGCACTTTTACCTTTTTTATGTTTATATTTAGGATGCAGGTGCCATGGAACCAGGACATCCTGGGACTCAAACTGAAATCAAAGAAATTTTAATGTATAATTTTCAGCACCTTACTTACGTAACAGATTGCATTACATTTCATTTGATCGGATGTTATTCATTCATTTTAGTTCATGCAAAATACAACAATTTTTAGTTATGGGGTATAACAGGCAAAAAAATTTTTTCACATAACTCTACATAACTGAACCATTTTGGGTTAATATGAACAACAACAACGAACAATAACAACAACAGTTTCTGGCACTGAAATCAATGCAATGTGTTAGGTGTGCTAGTCAGTTACCAAGCATTTCTAACTGTGACAGATGTGATTACTTGATTGTGATATTGAAATTCTTCTGTCATATTAGTTCCTGACTTGGATGCAGTGTTTCCATGTGTGCATATGCAATCTTTCTGATAAATCTTTGGTCTTTTGCTATTTTATTATAATTATAAATTTGCATAAAAATCTAATAAAATGTAATGTAAAATTTTTAAAAACCTCTACCAAAGAGGTTAGTTTTCACCTCTGTCTGTTTTTCCTTTCTAGTTGAAATTTAAGAATAAATTATTTCAAAAATAATAATACTTATTATTAAAGAGTGCAAATACCTTTCTCTTAGTTTGCTCCATAGCCCACACATAGATCATAACTTTTCCTCCAATTTGGCAGATCCGGGCCAATTCGCGTATGGCCTGAATACGACGCTCAATAGTAGAAAAATGGTGAATCACAGCAATAGAAATAACAGCATCAAACACATTGTCTCTGTAGGGCAGGAGAAGGCTGTCAGAAACCATGGTCTAGAAAAGGAAATCATAATATTTAATAATTATGTTCCATGAAATACCTTTATATAAATATGAATAAAACTTTAGGTATATACTTCAACTGAAGGAATGCAACAGGTCATCTTGTTGAACAGCATACCTAGCCTAGGATTTAAAAAAAAAATCAAAGTAATTATGATTGTTTTGAATTTAACATTTCTATCGTGTAGATTCAATTTATCACATTAATTGAAAAATGCTGAAAAAAAAACAGTGTAACCAAGCTTGTAAAAATTGTCTGCTATTGAGAACAAGGCCACCAGTGTTTAAACTCTGTGCAACAATCAATAATGTTCTTTAAGGACTTCACGCTGCTGGTTTTTATATTCTATAAGAGAAATATCATAGTTAACATGGCCACATGAATTAAAATGTGCTTTTTAGATCATTAAGATTAGGCCTACTACTTTTAACAGTTCAGGTCCACATTTATCATTCTAAAGCCCTTAAAGTCTACCTTAGACTAAAATTGGGACTGGTTTGTTTTACTACCAGACTCAGTTATACTAGATTTAATGTATAATATATGATCAAGAAATAAGACCCTACATGATACACAACAGTCCAAATTTTCATGTTTCTACAGTAGCCATCCAATCTCAAGCCAGTTTCACAATGTCTCCATTTACAAACAACTTCTCATTAAAGGATTCTTCAGCTTAATTTCCTGTTTTCATACACAAGTATTAGAACTTTGTAATGGCACATTAAACGCAAGTACAATGATGGCTTTGTGTAAAAATTATCCTTATAACATTTAAAAATTTAAACATCATACCTGATGTCCATGTTCAGCTGCTATCTCTACCAGACGAGCACATCTATCAGTGCCCAGTTTATATACACTGGAGTTAATACCTAGGTACTTGCCATTACCACAACCTGCAATTTACACAATATGTGATACATAATACATGTAATATATCATATTATACAATACACATAATATATTTTATACTATATTCATATATCTATTAGTGAGCAAGTTTTACATACTGGAGTTGATATCAAACTAACTGCAATATGCACACATTCTAAAAGATTTAACTTATCTGAATTATTCAACACACTCATTATATGTTACAGCATATATATTATAATATTTCAAATACTTTACATACACAGTATATAATAATCTAAAGCTAAACCATATGTTGTTCAGACTTCTATGATTTCATTATATAACCACCATTTTTTTTTTTTGCAATTAACCTCTAAAACAACCACTGAGTAGCATTATTCTAAACACTGATAAATGAAAAATTATATACCTATATCAGCCACCAGTGCTCCTGGCTCCAGGTCCTCAATAAACTGCTTCACTTTTGGCCATGCCTTGTACCGAGCATCACTGAAGTGCGGGGCAATCTTCTCATACACATCATGGACGTACTCCTTCTCCAGAGCCTCTGACTTGGCAGCACGGTCGACTGCTCTGTCTACTGGGTGCTTTTCAACAGGATGGTCATCTCCTTGTTCTTCTTTTTCTTCCTTGACCACTTCATTGTCCACTGTGTTGTCCACTTTGACACCACCAGCATCTGTCTTGTCCTCCTCTTCCCTGTCCAGTACAGTGTTATTCAATGTATTATCAAAATCACTGTTTGTATGGCTTGGCAGGGCTTTTCCTTCTGTTATTTCCTGCTCCTCCATAATAGCTACTGAAAGTCACTAGAGTCCATATTTCTTTAGATATTGATCCCAATGCCTTTATGCTGCTTTCAAGATGACAGAGTTTTTAAATGGTATCACAGACAGTGACACTATTTACACTGACTGAAGCTGGACATAGATAAGTGACCATATAGACAGGTTTTCTACTACGTCTCTCTCACCTGGACATAGGTAACTGGACATTACATATGTCCAACAGGGGTCTCTACTTCACAATTACGACAGGGTTCCCCCGAGACTCCAAAGAGACAACTATTCAACAGTCTTATATACATCAATTCAGGATTCTCCACAATGAGTGCTTATGGTCAGGCTGTTGTCCAGTCCCAATCAATGACCAATACTGGCCATTTTTAAGTAGATCTTCCGTTTGAGAATTTAGTCCCAACTCTGATTTCATTTTCTCACAGCAGGCTGGTAACTGAGGATCCAGTGAAGCCGTCTCACTTCTAGCAGTGAGCAGATGACACGTTAAATCCTTTGGCTTCCATATTTGTTTTAGTGGTCATTATCACGATCTGTTTGATACCTGATGTCGACATGGCTTCTGACTTCCTCCTGCAGACTGTAACAAATATACCTAAAAATCATAAAAATCTGTCAATAATAAATAAATCTGCTTCATATGGTAAAATGAAAGACATTATTACAGTAAGAGAGAACTAAACAAATTAAAAACTGCCACAAATATTCTAAGCTCACTTCAGCAGAATATCATATCATACAGCGAAATGCTAAAGAAATCAGATACAGATATTTTACCGTTTTCCATCACAATTATCACTGATGGAGTTTAAAATTTTTAGCCTGGCTGAAATCATCCAGCTATTTGCCTAAAAGAATGCCTAATATCCTGTAGTGGGCCCAGCCACTAAATACCATCATCCCTCCCACTCAGATCATGGAGAAGAGAAACAGGAATCAATCCCTGCCATACGATCTCTACTGCAGAGACATGGCCATTAACACAACATACAATAGGTGTAATTGAGTTAAGCAGACAATTCACCCACCCACTACTGTCTAAATATACAGAAATATATCACGACTACTTGGGTGTATAGGTACTTTCAAGCAGGCAACATCTCCTCGTGTTTCAGTTTGCTGGCGTATATGAATGACACACATGCAGACGCACGCAACTTACTCAGGCTGACACAATGTATTGATAGGAGATATACCATGATGGTGGTAGTTCAGGATAAAAAGAGATGGTTGGGAGTTTTGCAGTAAGATTATTAGTCTCGTTCACTGGTGGATCCAGAGGTGGAGGAGGAGGGAGGGGGGGGGGACATCCGATTAACCCCTCTCTCCCCCTTAACTAAACAGGATAACAAATTATTTGACAGAAAATTAATTTTCCATATCCGTGCCACACTTATCAAAGTAGAATTGCCCTCATCTACTGTTTTATCTGCAAGGCAAAAAAAAAAAATTATCCTTGAGACCCCCCACCCCTCCCTTAAATCCTATCCTGTATCTGCCAGTGATATTAAATCTAACCATCTTGAAATAATGTATCAGTCAACTTAAAAAACAAAAGAAAAGCATCACATCCTTTCTGTCTGGCCATTATCAATTTCTTTTACCAAAAAAGTTCAATCTATTATTATTATTCTCTACTGCCTACTATCCAGGGAAATTTTGTGATTGAAAACCTCCTTGTAAATGTTCTTTGAACACTTGTGAAACACTATCTGAGTAATTCCAACAATTACTGGTGCCAATTATGTTCTTATCATCTGTCAACTTTTTTCTTTAGTACAAAATTTGGTGATAAGAACAGAAAAGGTTTTTGAATGACTCAACCATTACCCCTCCCACTATGGCATTCATTTTACATAAAATCCATCATCATTTCTATTTTTTCTTTTTCCAAAAAATAATCTCTAAGAGGAGCAGTATGCCAATCCTCATACATACTTTAGATATTTCTTTGGGGAGATTATCATATCCATAAAGTTTTATCTCTCAAGTATGGATATAACTGACAAGCAGTCTTTATCCCATTATTTTTTCCTCTACAAAACTTAATATGGTTAGGTCTGTATGGATAGGCCTCTAAAGAAGACTATGATTCATATATCTATATTCATATCAGCTTTCATAGTTACCTTGATATTACTTTAATTTCTTATTCACATAGCAAAACCACTGTGCAGATACAGGAAACTAGTATTTCAAGTCTTTCTAGAATCAAGCATGCAGGAAAGGCAACGACATAAAACCCACTGTGTCTCTTGAGGCCTCATGTGGGAAGACAGACTCATTCACTGAGGTTATATAAGTGTAAAAAATGCCAACTTCATGAAGCACAGACAATTGCAGCAGACAAATCCCTCATGTTAGCTACCTACATCAATGGGACTGCAATAAAGTATGTCTTTTAATGTTATCGACATTCTGGCTCCCTTTTATTCAGTGCAATTATTTGTGCTGTGACTAAAGCTCAACAGCCAGAGCTAAATTTGTATATGCCTTGAAAGTGTCAGTGAAGCTATAACTAAATTAAATGAAGAGAGAGAGAGAGAGAGAGAGAGAGATCACGAGAGAGAGAGAGAGAGAGAGAGAGAGAGAGAGAGAGAGAGAGAGAAAGAGAGAGAGAGGGGGATTGGGGGAGAGGTGAAGAAAAGGGTGAAGGGAAGAGAAATAGAGAGAAAGTAACATGCATAAAACTCAGCCACCTCTACTAATCAATAAACAACAAAATCTTAGGGATTTCAAACATATTCTCTGGTGTTGAGCCACCTGGGTCTGTTAGTCTATCTGGTCCACATGTTGTGTGATAGCATCCAAAATAGTGCCTATCAATATCCTACAGCATGTCTTGACCATTGAACCATTCTTTACAATACACGGATGACGAGAATCTAATTATTACCACAGAGAAAATCAATTAGAACAACAGCTATTGGGCAAACACATTGTCCCTTATGAATGGGCTGCTGACGTCACATAACACAAGTAAATCACTCATACACATTCCTGTGCATGTCTAAGATGTATACAGTGATAGAGCCCTTTTTTTTCTAAATGTTTTTTTTTTTTTTAGAAAAAAAATTCAATCTGAGTTTGTTCACCTTATTATTTCTTATTATGTACCCAGGTCTTTGTGTGCACATGACGATGCATACTTGCTGATATATCTTATACTAGTAACAATATGAAATTTATAAGCATGAAATTCTGACCATGAAGAATTTTTGTTTCTACCTTTTTTTCTAATATCAAAAACAATTGTTCTGATACAAAAATTTAATTTACCTGCCATAAGCTCACTATTATGCCGAAACATAACTCACAAGAGAAAACCCAAGGAGAACCATGGACCACAAAATGACTAAAACTGAAAATCAGCTTTTAGCTGACTAAAAGTTTTAAGAATCCAAAAAGGCTACTTTTCTATCTTTTAAAATATTTAAAAAGCTCATAGAGCAAACTGTGATTACCTTCACGTTGACTTTCGCTTGGTGATATATTAAAATGTCATTTAGTCAACTAAGTTTACTTTGGCTAATCATCCATAACAACAATATAAACATTATAATAGCAAATTCAAATTAATGCTTTTGACTATCTGAATTTGGCAGTCTGAAGACTGAGCATTTTTAAAATAAGTCTCTAGTTTATCCAACATGGCATGTTTTAGGCTTCATTCCTTTGGAACATAATCTTAATCTGAACAATCAAAAGAAAAAGGGGGAAGAAAATCAGATAGCAAATAATAAAAAAATGGTTGTAAAAAATACTTGTTAATTTTTTAAGGTACAGGGGGCCATGTTCATGTATTCAAGAAATCACCTTCAACTCCAATAATCATGCACATTTCCAATCAAGTTTTGAATTTATGAAAGAAACTAATCGTTGACCTCAAATGAATGCTATTGATCTCACACGTTTTCATTTAGGTCTGCATAAAAAAGTCTACCATTTGACATGAACTGCAATAATGCTGTGCTAAATATATAGTCAAGCTTATTGAGTTTAACACATAAAAAACAGGAAGCTTAGTTCAGTGGTTAGATTATTGAACCGCTGTAAAAGTGAGGTACTAAAAATAAAGCATTTGATACTGAAGCATAAATAAGAAACTGGTCTGAGGCCAGTGCATAACAAGCAATGTAAATCTTACACAATTGTTGTACATGTCACATGTTACCTTAAACAATTGTTGTATATTATGTCGCATGCTATCTGATACAATTGTTGTGCACATCACATGTTATGTACTAATGTTATTGTTGCTTATAACAAACATTAATGACTTGAAAATTTTGTCACTTAAAAATTTATTAATATTTTAAAATGCATCAATCCGACATGACACTATTAGGTGACAAACTTTTCAAAATTATCAAGAAGCCCATATTTAAAGTGAAAAAAAAATCATGTAGGCAGAGAAACGTCTTCCACAAAATTTTCTTCAAGTTTTTACCATATGTAGTATTAACCAAGAAAACAACATTACATTATCAGGAAAGCCATTATAAAAGAGATACCAACAAATGCCTCAACAGGTGGTTCGTATAACACATAACACCATCATGACTGAAATGATATGGCAACACCAAATCAAACTAAAATGATTTCTTTTACACCATCCTTTAACACACCTATTCAAGGTTTGTGTTTACTCACAATTACATCATACACTTCAGAGACATAAACCATGACGGTCTTTTATAAAACAAAATCGTAACAAACTACAACTCATAACCACATTCTTTCCTCTCGTGGAGCAGCACTAACACACTAACACTTATCCATGCACAAAATGGATTCTTATGTCAAAGCCTCTTAGAAATTGAATACATGTTTCTAAGAGAAGACTGCTGTTTCTCACTCCTGCAGTAACAATATCAATAGTTGGGACATCAGCCAGGAATAATCAATAGAAAGGCATGCCTGGCCCAGTCATATCGATGGTACCCTGTGGATCAGACTGCAGCTGCTGATTCACTGGTAAATATTACCAGTCCTCAATTATTAGCCTGTGAACCAAATTCATGGCACATAAAGTGTCAAACTAATAATTCATTTAATGTCAAATGACAGATGGTGGCTCGCTGATTTGTCAAATGAAGTGTCAAAGGGCAGCAGTAACTCTGGTCTTTGTGACACAAAAACGGTATCACATTGATATCACTTTAAAGGCATCACATTAATTTTAATGGTACCTCTAGTATCACATTTATTTTAAAGGTATCCCTAGTATCAAATTAATGGTACCTCTATTGTCACAATTTTAATGGTACTCCTAGTATCAATTAATGGTACCTCTCTTGTCACATTTTTTAATGGTACCTCTAGTATCACATTAAGGCTACCTGTGGTATCTTATCTCTTTTATTTTAATGGTGGCCCTAGTATAACATTAATGGTACCACTAGTGTTACATTTATTTTAAATAATAAGTTAAACATAATATTAGTGTCACTTTAATTTAATGGTAACTCTAGTATCACATGAATGGTACCTTTAGTTTCAAATTTAATGTTACCCCAAATAACACATTATTGATGCCTTAATTATCAAAAGAATGTAAGGGACTCATCTTTGTGTTAAATCAAGTGTCAAACGATAGGAGTTTTTATTTCCGATGTCACATAATTGGTATCACAATACTGCATTATTGATATCATTACATTGTCAGCATGTGTTACGTAACTGGCTGTGATTGATTTTCTGCTAAAACAGAGTACAGAAAATACCTCAATATAAATCCAGAGGAATATAGTAAGACATGACATGGGTGTCAACTGCACTGAACTATTTTGTCAGATTCTGAATGATAAACTTCATGTATAATGCACATGAGAGAGAGAGAGATAGAAAGAGAGAGAGAGAGAGAATGTGAGAAAAAGAGAGATGTCTCCACCCTTTTCCCTATCATACATTCATTCCATAAAATAGTATGGTGTTCAGCAAAGCTTGCCTATGATTGTCTCAGAATATGAGCTGCAATGTTAGCATGTGCCCAACAACATCACTCTGGTAGCACCCAACAGTACCAATGACAACAAGTGTGCTGAGAAGATACTCCCATACATGATATACAGGGTACAGGACTGTTCAATAACGAAAGACATTAATTCAAGTATATACACATGAGAACCCCTAAGCTTTCCCCCAGATGTTTCATTTTCTAAGTGAAATCAAATTGATGAACTGTGTCCAAAAATACCCATTAACTAGCCTAGCAGTCCTTTAGGGCAAATCAAGATTGTCCACTCTACAAGTAAAAAACAACTAATGACCAGCCCCAAAATATGAATAAGCAAAATGGTGTAGTAACACTGGGTCAGTCTAAGTCTCTCAAGCTTTCTTGAATAAAATCTAATTGATAAATGATGTTCTTGAATAGCCTTCTGCATGCAATATTAATCCCAATTCCAGGACACATCACAATCTATCCCTTTGGTTGCTGGGCCATTTGTAGTGGTTTATAGTGCTCTTCAAGTGATTGAACAATAGATGGATTGGCTTTCTGTATGAATGAATGAATTGGCCAATAAATTATAGTCTACACTTAAAGTACAACTTGGAACCATGCCAACATTCTCTTACAGTTGAAGTTTTCAGTACTGAAGTGTCCAGTACAAATTATACTCTTTAAATGTTAGTACAGTATCAATTAGATAAAAGCTTTTTAACCCCAAAAAGCTGTAGAACACAGGAAGAAATTTGTTTGAAAGACACAATGCTTATGGACCTAAATACAAAAGCACAGACAATCTGTGCTGTTATAAGAACCTGTATCTGTTTGAAAGACAAAATGCTCATGGACGTAAATATAAAAGAAGCACTAACAATTCTTTCTGTTATACAAGAGGCACTTTCACATACTGTTCAAAGGACTCTACCAATATATAGAGCAGAAACTTAAATGTGTGCTCCACTCAATAAAGTATTCTACTCCTCAATGTAAAAAAAAAAAACAAGAAAAGGAGACAATAAAACACCCCACTTTTCAACCTAATGAATCAAGACTCCATTTTTCCAAAGACCCCCTAAAGAAAGTGAAAAAATAAAAGATTTGGTAAACAAATCAAAATTTTCAAACTAACAGAATGTACTTTAAAAACCGCGGTGACACCTTATCATTAACACTGGCTTGAACCAGTTAAAACAGCATGAAACTCTTTCTAGCCTGATGATGTCTTAGAGGAGTCAGCAATGTATACAACAGAGGCCTTTAACTAAGAATGCTCACAGTTCCGTGACCAAGTCTATAAACTAGAAGGTAAATTTGCCAATAAAGATATTGATAAATGAATTTAAAAATGGAAAAACAGGACTTGCAATTTAGCAAAAAAATTCTGACTGCATGATACCATGAAAAGTTCAAGTATCGATGTTTTCATACATCTGAATGCAGTTGAGGGCAATAGCATCCCTTTTCCTGGCCAAGCTAAACTAGATGTTCATTGGAGACCTTCATACCATATCAATACAAATCCTAGTGATACAATCCTGTCTTATGGCCGCTGCGAAATACTTAAGGGCCAAGTTGGACTGAATCCAAAGTATACAGCATATACATAGTCCATGGTACTGGGGTTTGCTTCTGGGTTTTGTCAGATGGATGGGATGGCGATAACCACATTCTGTATGTGTTTCTGGCCCCTATTGAGATACTGCTAGGCCATCAGGCTACATATTTGTATGAGATGAACTGGGCCATACATTATACATGCACCACTTGCGTGGGTAGATACTGGTGTGTCTCAGATGCAAGATCAATCAAATTTGTGGCAAAATGAAAACCTGCTTCTCAGAGGATTGATCTTTTTCCTTTTCTTTTAAATTACATAATGTTGCACGTATTAAGGCCAATGCCAGAATCGATAGCTGTCCATATCTGAGTCAGAGACATTTTGCTTACAGTATGGCTTACAGTATGGCTACATAAAAGAGAAAATTCAGTTAATTGCCACATGCTGGCAGTTAGTATGCAACTTGAAATGTCTTACCAGAGTTTACAGAGAAGTCCAAGTCAAAAGAAACCCAGACCTAGAACTGGCTTTAGATTGTCTTTAGTACAAAAAAGCCTTTACAAAAATCAAGTCTGTTTTGCAGATAATGGTGACATTAATGACGACTATGCCAATAGACTGTCACAACACTTTCTTTTCTTTTTAACATATCTAATCACTATGATCATTATGGTCAAAATATGCACAGGTCTAACAGAAACATGGGTTTGTCAACAAGCTTAATATCTGGACCTAGCTAATACAGGTCTCATAAACCATAATTGGTGTTTGTGTCTTTGAGCCACCCAAGAATTGCCTTCATTACTGCATTTCCCCTAAAAATCTCATACTGTGTAAAATAAGGAAATAAGATAAGTTCATTGAACACTAAATATATATATTTTTTACTACAGTTTCTCTTTTTCAGTAAAAAAGTCCCTCTTGGAAATACTTCTGGCTTTCTGGTCTCAAGTCGGTTATAATGAAGATTGTCCCCTACAGAAAATAAACTGTGCAAAAGATTAGGACAGACAAAGTTTGGTTCATTCTGATGGAATAAAAAAGGCAAAAAATTAAAAATATGATTATGAATCTACAAAAATTCTTCAAGTTGATGGATTATTAACCCTTGTCCATATTCAAGCATTCCTCTGCAGTTGGTTTGTTATGCTGGTCTTAAATAATCCATTTTCCTCTTATACACCTACACACATAACTACTTACCACAATTTCATATATAAGCATGTGTTTACAGACACACAGACAGTGTCAGGAAAATGAACAGGATGCAACAAAGACAGATTTAAAAAATTAAAGGCATAAAGACAGTGAAACAGACAGTTTGATTGCAATGCACAGACGTAAGGAGACTTGGAGACACATGAGATGTATGCCAGAACACCTCAAGCATCTTCAGCAGGTATTCAAGGCATATATTGCAATAATGTATTATCTGACATACATTATGAGAAAAAGTGCTCTCATTTCACTGAAAAACACCCCTAAAACCAATTAAAGCACATATCGCCAAGGTGACACTACATCTCTAGGAATGTATTAAGACAGATGGAGGGATGCATCAACAAACAAACAGAGGGACAGACAGAAAGGCAAGCTGAACTGAAAATAAAACCTTTTTACTTGAGGTCATATATACTCTTTCACCTTCATTAAAACAAAATCAACAAACCTAAACTGTCTTGAAAACCTGCCATTCAATCCTCTTCTTAACATCTCAACTTCTGTCATCACAATCTGTTAACCTATAGTGTGACTGGTGCTTGATGTTTCTTTAATACCGCTGACCTTTTCTTTGAAGCACAATCGCTGTCTGTAATTTATTGATTAATTTCCTTTCCAGAGCATTGCTTAATCTGAAGGTAATATTACCAGGCTGAAGATATGACCACAACATACAGAGAGCAACAGCAACTCATCATAGGTGCTATATCATGTAGAGTAATATGTGTGTGTGTGTGGGAGAAAAAGGGATTGAGATGTGAGAGAAGGTTTGTCAACTATCATTAGAACCAGGCAGGTGACATTTCCTGCTCAGATGCTCAGAAAGCAATGCCATAGCAGATCTTATAACAGGTGCTATGAAGATTTTATGTGGGCAAAAGCAATGAAGATTTTCCTCTGCTTTCACAAGGTATAATATTCCCCACCTCATGGTACCGCTGCTTTACTATTAAGCATGAAAAAAATCTACCAGTACATCACAGATCAGGTCGTATATATGGAAAACTCAGTCATATACAGCTAATCTGATAGCTGTTTTTCTGGGTAATTTGACAAAGTGTTGTATTCTAAACCAAATATACTGTTTAAATCTTTGGTTTAAATCTTTCTGTCTACTTTCAAAAACATAGCCAAAATTAATACAAAATACAGGCATTCATCTCACTGTCACATCTGCTATTTAATATAATAAAACTGTATCAGATCACTCAGAAGTATTACTGACTACATCAAGTGTATAAACATCACAAGAAAATCATCATACAAAAACCATTTTAATTCATAGAAGCATACTAGTAGGTGATTACTAGACAAAAAAAAATTGAGAAACCTTTCTAGCTAGCTTTCTAATAAAATGTCAACTGTAAGACCATAGCACAATATCTCGCTGTTACCTATGCAAACAGGTGTCACATTATATCAGAAATACAAGTTCTGTCACACTACCATTAAAGTCTCTTGGGAATTGTATGGAATAAAAGTACCTGCAGAATATTGTATTCGCAGCAAGCCAACTAATGGCAGCTATCTCATGTTAGGTGTAGCAGATAATTGAATTACTGTGCACTTAAGCAAGCTTGCTATCACTCTCTCAGTCTACATAATTGTGCTAGTAACAGTTCAGTTAGGAGCAGTCAGTTCATTCACAGTTCAACAATTATTCTGTTATGATAAAAAAATGACATGTATTATGATGACAATGCTGTGGACCAATATACCTACCTGTTCCCACATTTAAACAATTTGTGTTTAGGCCCGTGACAGTGCAGTCAAAATCTGTGCAGTTAGCTCACTGAAAGACTAGAGCCATCTGATTTTTTATTCTATCGAGAAGAGGTAGAATGAATGAAAATTTTCATGTAGTTCGAGGTTAATAGAATATTACTTAATATTAATGAATTTTAATGGAAAAAAGAATGAAGTATCCTAGTCTGTAATGTGTGCTTTAAGGGTAGTAGCTGGAATATATTATAACTGCTAGCATGAAGTAAGTCCTGGTGCTAGGACATGAAATTCAACCAACTGATGATAATTACATGCCAGATACAGGCAATGTGGGGTAAAAGCATATCTGACAAGCAGATTGTTTTAAACAATGTATCTTCAAAAGAGCTTACAGGATTTCCTCATAAATCTCAAGCACTTTTTGATGAATTATCATTCTCAATCACTAAAAACGGACAAACTGAAAGCAATTTTTTTAGGTATTAGTAACTGGGAAATATTAATCATCAATTTTGTCCATACCTGATGAGTAAGTGTCATAATCAATCCAAACCACTCTTGGGAAAACTTGGAGAAAAAAAAACTGTACCAATGTTTTCAGACCACTATATATACTGTATTATACACTACATGTAGCAAAGTAGTACAACTGCCATATAATACTAAGTATGAATATCAATTATTCCACATAATGTGATTTATAATTAATCACAGTCAGCTGTGAAATCTCTCTATCCTTAACGAAAACTCAGTTACATGCCACATAACAGTGTTAGTTTCACACAAGATGTGAGTGGATTCTTACATTTGAGGTGACAAACTGTGTTATTTTATCTGGGTTGTATTAATGCAGCAGGTACATATATACCTTCTCAGGCTTTCAGGATAATGGAAGCATGATGCAAAATACAGCCAGCTGAACATCTAATAGCCTCCTTAGGTCATAGTTGGGATGAGAGGTTACTATAGGCAGAAAAAGAGAGGGCGACTGCATTACTGGATGTTTGTCGCATCATCTTTCTTTTCAGATGTACCTCAAGCTTTTCTCCTTGTCACATTAAACACTTCTTCATCACATCATTTTATGTAAGATACAGTACCCATTCACATTGCTATCTTTCGAGATCTGACTTATCTAAATGTGGTTCTTCTCTTGGCAACTTTAATTTATCTCACCTTTAATATGTCACCAACTTAATGATTTTCATTAGTTTTTAAGATGTGATTTTGCCAAATGCATTTCTATTTATCAGCTGCACACTCACCTTGTGAAGGCTGGGCATAGACTTGGCATGTAAAACCATCAGTGCTCCAGACTCTATTGGTTCACATTGAATGACAAGGACTTTCTAATTTGAAACTCATGACGCACGCATTATTGACCCGGCAAAACCAATCAATAAATTCCTCCTGTCGGCTTCTAAGGAGAAGGAGAAAATCGCATTGAGAAAAATCCATGGTTAAGAATAACATAATCAATTCTGGGTGCCCCTTACAATGGATATCAAAACTGATAAAAAACCATAATCTTCATACAGACTGTTTATCTATTTCTTAGTGATACATTTGAAGTAGGTTGAAGAAAATAGAAATTGAAATAAAACAAAAAAGCTGAGCGTGATGCTAAAATGCTTAGACATTTCAAAATGAATAAATAATAAAACTTATTACCAAATTATGGTTGCAAATGAAAACAAAATCTATACAAAACATTTAAAACTTACATCAGATCTGCATCTTACTTCTTTGTTAATTTAGTTCAAATAATCCAAGTGTGAAATCCCTATTTTAATTGTACACTTTGTCTTGAAGAATCAATTCCAGAACAAAACATGGCCTATTGCATGCTTAATTGTTTATCTTTACTCAGGGCAGAGATGACCATTTTTTTCATCCACTTATTATCAAGTTACAGTATTTTCAGTAGAATATGAGAAAAAATATGAACAGTAAAAGAAAAATAACAAAATATTAAAAAAAAACATATACACTTAAAGTGAATTCCACATCTGGCTCCATCCAGCATGTAGTACCACAATAAGACAAAAAATATATCAAAGCTAACTTAACATCAAAGAGTATTTCTGTATATAGATTTTTTTGTTCAATTTAGGTGATGCAAATCCCAAAGTCTGTTGGTCCCATGTTTATACCTGAACAGGTAAGTAATATTATTCTGTAGCTACTTCTGTTTGGCAACTTCTCTCATGCCATTTTCAAACACGTCCATCTACATGCAGCTGCAGTGTGAGAAGCCATAGACTCAAGAGGGCAATGGGGAAGTCTTCTGAAAAAAAAAACAACATAACACATCTTAAGAAAAAGCTTCAGTACTAGTAACTTGGTTTTAAGATGATATTAATAGTATGTTTAATTTCAGTAAATATAGATAATGGTTATAAACGAAGCTGACTGCTTGATTGTTCTAACCTAGGACCCATGAAACATGCATGCTGGGTTCTAGAGCTACTCACTCTCTAACACAATACAGCTACTGCATTCTGTTCAGAGAAGTGGGAGCACCGCTGTGCTGAGGACTTCCTATAGCTCTAGATCTGACACGGTGACCTGTCAACACTCCTGATTTTGGGACACATCTCCCCGTCTCCCAATTCAGATTAATAATCTCCCCATCTATCAGACTTCCCTCTCTTTCACTTTGTTAGAAGGTGTGGTGGCTTCGTTCACAAAAATGTGCCATCATGTAATTGCTTTCTTATAATTAGTTTCATTGATGGAGGTTAGTGATTGCAGTAAACAACAAGAAGAAAATGCAAAAGACAAAACCACATTGGGTCTATGTGTGATTAATATCCTAAACACTATGTATGATAATGTTGTCATAGGACGAAGCTTGTTCCCAAATACCGATCATTTAAACCATAAGAATTGTTTGTAATAATTGCTTTTACAAGTATACTTCCTCAGTTAATGTTGAAATCAGCACCACCTTATTCAGCTGAGAAAGTGGACCTTCTTCCAATCCAATCCATAAAACTTTTTTATTTTTTTATTTATTTATTATTATTATTTTGTTTTATTCATTTATTTATTATTATTATTATTATTATTATTTTGTTTTATTCATTTATTTTTTATTATTAATATATATATATATATATATATATATATATATATTTTTTTTTTTTTTTTTTTTTTTTTTTGTCTTTTGCCAAGTTTTGGTAGCTGCATGAACATCAATAGATTCCCAATGCACTGTGGGTTCTTAACTCTTAATGCTTTATACAGCAGGGAGCCCCCGATTTCTAAAACGTTGAATGGTAAAATATAGTGTATTTGCAAGTTTCAAAGAAGAGTTTTAAGTGCAGCTTGAGCACTAGGCCTATAGTTGGTTTTTATAAGAATGGCTAGTTTGTAAGGTGTAGGTAGTATCATCGCTTGTGGAGAAAAGGGTTACATTACAAAAAATGCAGCTCTGGAAAATCAACAGGCAAAGCATCAAGGCTATGAAAAGAACTCAAATTATAATTGGTTACTAAAAGAGCATAAAGTGCCAACAGAATTTACGTGGATTCAAAGTTTGCTTTTTTTGATCTACACAATGTGTATGAGAAGAATTTTCATGTCAGTACAATTGTCAACTTGCACAAAATATTGCACTCCTATTATACCTTTTTGTTTACTCACTAGGGCCTATTTCTACAACCACCTATGTATAGTGCTAAGGAATGAGATTCCATGCTAATTGGCTACCTGTCCCCATAGTGAATGGATTAAAAAAGAGTTGCTCAGATTTGCTCAGATTACGGTTCAAAGGACAGAACAATGATTTTTTTTTTAAATTCAAGAAAAAATGAATATTTATGAAGTGAAACAACTGAGACTTTACAAAGAAGTTATTCAACAAGTTGAATAAGTTTAATCTTATCAGTAACTTGACATGCCATAATCACATAGTATTTTAGTCGATGACTTTGAATGGTCTTATTTGATTTCTTTTTTCACAAAGAACAATAATTGCACCAGCTTCACATGTAGACTGAGATCATTAATCTTTCGACTTCTACTGCAAAATACTTATTTTGATGAATGCAGAAATAATCAATTGACCTAAATATTACTAGAAATAGTCACTCTGTCTTTTTTTTTAACTTAAAAGTTTAACAAAATACAGAATATCATTTTACACATTAGTCCATTAAAATGAAAACTTACTAGATAGCATGAGCACAGCTTTATTTGAAATAAATCAGTTGGAATTTCATATTATTAAAATGTTGAATGCAATATCAATCCTTTACTATTACTGTTATGACTAATAATATCTGGCAAAAAATTAGTTAAATAAGGACATTATTCAATGTAAATATAACAGTACCAGTTTAAATATATAATAAAAGTTAACTGTAGAATCAAAATGTAATATTCTATTCATCAGTTTGGTTAATCCAGTCGAAGATGGCGTATCCCAAATGCTTGAGATGATTCAATTTAGTGTGTGTGTGTGTGTGTGTGTGTGTGCGTGCGTGCATGCGTGCGTGCGTGCGTGCGTGTGTGTGTTTAAGTAAACCATTTCATATATTTGAAATACTGACATTTGATCCTTTTTTCATTAATATGCATTAGTTTCATACAAAAATATGTCTGACTTTGATTAAAAATGTGCTCAAAGGCCATGTGCTTTTCACATCACTTGTAGTGTGCATAAATAAAATCAATCTTTCTCTTATTAAAGAGTTAGATTCATTTGCCAATTCTTGCACATGCAGAAAAAGCAAGATGTGCTGCAGCAGCTCCCACAGATGTTTAAGTCGTGGACTGAAAATGAGATTGCAATTATTGATTTTATGCCCCTTGCTATACATACTAGGCAATCCAACCTTGGATTAATTTGTGGGAATACTGGCAGAGATAGGGATGCTTAAAGGCAGTCTATGTATATGATAGACACTTACAGAGACAAACAAGATTAACTTTACCGGAAATTTCAGCGACTTACACATCAAGGTATACAGTTAAGAAAATTATGCATATCATTCCTTTTTATGTAGATGTTGTTGTTTACGGGGCATTATTTGGTTGGCCATAGGGATGATATTTCAAAAATACTCCACAATAATTATGTTACTTTGTTCATTTTTGGCCCAATTCAGTCATTACTAGCACAAATAAACCATGATTTGTGCATGTCATTTAAAAGAAACAAAAAAGAAAATTAAGTATGTCAAGAAATTAATTCTCATCAAAGACACATTTCAATGCACCAGCAAGAAATTACAGCTAAATCAGTCCCAGTCCAGGTACATGGGTAGCAATATCCTTCCAATTTGAGCAACTGAATTGAAATTTTTTTCATTTTTATCAACAGAAGTGACACCAGTCTATATCCATTATAAACTTAAAAACAAGGCAGCAAAGCTGTCAAATGTACAGACAAAAAGCAGGAAATAACAATGCAAAAAATAGGCTACTGTCAATTCTGATGTAAAAATACATTATGCTTAACTACAAATTCAACATCAAATTTTAATTATGCTCAACAGGTAATGCCAATGTAAGTAAAATGTGTAACAAGCATAAGGCTTCAGGCCCACGGGAGTTCAAGTTCACACTTTGAAAGTGCTAGAATGAGAAAAATGAAAATTTCACACNGATTATGTTACTTTGTTCATGTTTGGCCCAATTCAGTCATTACTAGCCCAAATAAACCATGATTTGTGCATGTCATTTAAAAGAAACAAAAAAGAAAATTAAGAATGTCAAGAAATTAATTCTCATCAAAGACACATTTCAATGCACCAGCAAGAAATTACAGCTAAATCAGTCCCAGTCCAGGTACATGGGTAGCAATATCCTTCCAATTTGAGCAACTGAATTGAAATTTTTTTCATTTTTATCAAAAGAAGTGACACCAGTCTATATCCATTATAAACTTAAAAATTAGAAACTAAGTGTTTAACTCAAAGATGAGGTCATGGATCATAAATCTGAAAACAGATTTGCATTAGGATTAACTAAGCTAGTGATTAAGGAAATATACTGTTGAAACTTCCAGGAAAATTCAATTTTCACTTTACATTTATATAAAGGTCTGGCACTAATTTAGTGCCTTTACATTAAACCATCACAAATCAGGAGAGTTAATGTTTTATATAAACGTAATGTAAGCAAAGGTCTATATGGTTAATAATTATGGCACATGGTACAATATGTTAAGGTTTTAACTTGTATTACAGAATTGAGAGTGAGTCAAAAGTAAAACGTTAATTTGTAGATTTCAGCAAGACTGGCAATAATGCAGGATAATGCAGTCTTAATCTCAATAAAGACGGCACTGCCAAATAAATTCAGTTCCCCTTTATGGTCCCCACAGGTAAATAATGCACAGGTAACACATAAACTTGGTAGTGTTTACTGAATAATTCAGCATTCAGTGTACATGTATGTTGATATGAAAACAGATCTTTAATGTCACTGTGCCAATATTGATTGCCTTCCTTAGTTAACAACATCTGTGTCAGACAACCAGATGCACTTGTTATATTATAATTGTGCTCCATGCCACTGCTTTACATGACATGAGCAATAGAAAGAAAAACAGCTTTAATTCATTTGTAGTCACAATATGTAGTTCACGGCTGCATTTCAAGGTACAAGTTACAAAAATCTTGACGTAGTAAAGTAGACACTTCAAAGAGAATTGCCAGAGAAAGCTCAAAGATTTGTCTCTTACTAGTTGCATAACATTAAGCAAAATTTTGCAGGTTAAGTGACCATAGTCAGACTAGTGACTGCAGTATGACAGTTACTGAAACCGACCGAATTTATCCATGGACCTATTTTGCAAGTTGTTGTATCTCAAGTTCTGTTGATTTACAGTCTTTTGTATATCAGCAAGGATTCAAACGTTGCGCGTCAGTCTTGTACTGTTTATTAAGATATCATTCCCTGCACAATACTCCCAAAAAGATAACCCCACCTCTTCCTGCTTCTTGTACACTTTCTGATCTCTTATAGCACCGCACAGTGTTGACAACCTAGTTTTAGGCCATCTTGGACAATAAATAAGTACTGCAACTGAATGTCTGAAGATATCTTGTAAGCCTTACTTACCCTTTACATTTTGCACCAACTCACTGCAATGCCTCCTCATGATGTTATATAATACTAGAAAAGCCATGTGAGGCCCACAAGGAATGTTGTCTTAAATAGCAAAACTTAACAACAACAAAAAAAAAAAAATATTCCGAAATAAATTCGTCAGTTTTATTCATAATCATACTTGCTTTTCTGCCATCTTTTCTGAGCCCCTCTCCTTGAAATCCTACAAAATCCCACTTGATTTTGCACTAATTGATGGCCTTCTTTACCAATTCTAAAGAGTTCATTAGTAATGCTTTGTTATGTTATGAATCAGAAATGGTGAAAATGAAAATTAAGTTGTTCTGAAGGTTTGGAGGACCTGCACTACAAGAAATATGCAAGTGACTGGTCCTCCCAATTCTGTGCTGGCTCAACCAAAGTATTTTATTTTAGTAAATTCATGTTAACAGGTAATTATCATTATAATGCACCTTATTTTCACTTACACCTTTCAGTAAAGAGGACATACAATATGAAAAACTTTGCAGGTCCTCTGGTATTTCAAGTGGTCATGACATAATGAACAGGCAGTTTTCCCATGTCTGTATGAAGCTCAAAGGAAATCTACCCGTCAACCTACCTCTTAAGTCACCGCTGTGACATTCAATAAAGGTCAAAATGCACCATGCAAAAATTCATCCATGACTCCTGGTGAGAACTTACCCTCTACCTTTTCTATTTGCTTTTTCACCAGATATTCACAGTATATATCTCTGGCTAATTCTAAATACTTTTTTTAATACCAGCAAGAAATTATGTATGGAATTGTCATCACTATGTTGGTAAAATATGGAGNGATGGCCCGATTATGCTGATTTTCGAACTCAACCTGTGTTTAAGTAAAATTGACCACTACTGTGAGTTTAATGACAATCGGTCTATCTGTTTTTCTTATATTGTGTTTACAGTGTTGCATATATGCTGAAAAATGAAAAAACAGCATAAGTACTAAAATAGTGGCCCGATCATGCCGATTTTCGAACTTGACCTGCATTTTAGTAAGATTGAGTACTCCTGTAAGTTTCATGACAACAGGCCTATTGGTTTTCCTTTAAATGTGTTTACAGTGTTGCATATATGCTGAAAAGTGAAAAAACAGCATAACTTCTACAATAATGGCCCGATCATGCTGATTTTCGAACTTGACCTGCGTTTTATGAATATTCATCAGCTCTGTAAATATAAAGCCAAAAAGTAAAACTGTGTTCCACTTATCGTGTTTACAAGGAAAGTGCACGGCGACGGCATCGGCATCGGCATCGGCGACGGCGACGACAGACGCAGGTGATGGCAATATGTACAGACACATCTGTGTCTGTACATAATTAGAAACTAAGTGTTTAACTCAAAGATGAGGTCATGGATCATAAATCTGAAAACAGATTTGCATTAGGATTAACTAAGCTAGTGATTAAGGAAATATACTGTTGAAACTTCCAGGAAAATTCAATTTTCACTTTACATTTATATAAAGGTCTGGCACTAATTTAGTGCCTTTACATTAAACCATCACAAATCAGGAGAGTTAATGTTTTATATAAACGTAATGTAAGCAAAGTAAGGTCTATATGGTTAATAATTATGGCACATGGTACAATATGTTAAGGTTTTAAATTGTATTACAGAATTGAGAGTGAGTCAAAAGTAAAACGTTAATTTGTAGATTTCAGCAAGACTGGCAATAATGCAGGATAATGCAGTCTTAATCTCAATAAAGTCAGCACTGCCAAATAAATTCAGTTCCCCTTTATGGTCCCCACAGGTAAATAATGCACAGGTAACACATAAACTTGGTAGTGTTTACTGAATAATTCAGCATTCAGTGTACATGTATGTTGATATGAAAACAGATCTTTAATGTCACTGTGCCAATATTGATTGCCTTCCTTAGTTAACAACATCTGTGTCAGACAACCAGATGCACTTGTTATATTATAATTGTGCTCCATGTCACTGCTTTACATGACATGAGCAATAGAAAGAAAAACAGCTTTAATTCATATGTAGTCACAATATGTAGTTCACGGCTGCATTTCAAGGTACAAGTTACAAAAATCTTGACGTAGTAAAGTAGACACTTCAAAGAGAATTGCCAGAGAAAGCTCAAAGATTTGTCACTTACTAGTTGCATAACATTAAGCAAAATTTTGCAGGTTAAGTGACCATAGTCAGACTAGTGACTGCAGTATGACAATTAATGAAACCGACAGAATTTATCCATGGACCTATTTTGCAAGTTGTTGTATCTCAAGTTCTGTTGATTTACAGTCTTTTGTATATCAGCAAGGATTCAAACGTTGCGCGTCAGTCTTGTACTGTTTATTAAGATATCATTCCCTGCACATTACTCCCAAAAAGATAACCCCACCTCTTCCTGCTTCTTGTACACTTTCTGATCTCTTATAGCACCGCACAGTGTTGACAACCTAGTTTTAGGCCATCTTGGACAATAAATAAGTACTGCAACTGAATGTCTGAAGATATCTTGTAAGCCTTACTTACCCTTTACATTTTGCACCAACTCACTGCAATGCCTCCTCATGATGTTATATAATACTAGAAAAGCCATGTGAGGCCCACAAGGAATGTTGTCTTAAATAGCAAAACTTAACAACAACAAAAAAAAAATATTCCGAAATAAATTCCGTCAGTTTTATTCATAATCATACTTGCTTTTCTGCCATCTTTTCTGAGCCCCTCTCCTTGAAATCCTACAAAATCCCACTTGATTTTGCACTAATTGATGGCCTTCTTTACCAATTCTAAAGAGTTCATTAGTAATGCTTTGTTATGTTATGAATCAGAAATGGTGAAAATGAAAATTAAGTTGTTCTGAAGGTTTGGAGGACCTGCACTACAAGAAATATGCAAGTGACTGGTCCTCCCAATTCTGTGCTGGCTCAACCAAAGTATTTTATTTTAGTAAATTCATGTTAACAGGTAATTATCATTATAATGCACCTTATTTTCACTTACACCTTTCAGTAAAGAGGACATACAATATGAAAAACTTTGCAGGTCCTCTGGTATTTCAAGTGGTCATGACATGATGAACAGGCAGTTTTCCCATGTCTGTATGAAGCTCAAAGGAAATCTACCCGTCAACCTACCTCTTAAGTCACCGCTGTGACATTCAATAAAGGTCAAAATGCACCATGCAAAAATTCATCCATGACTCCTGGTGAGAACTTACCCTCTACCTTTTCTATTTGCTTTTTCACCAGATATTCACAGTATATATCTCTGGCTAATTCTAAATACTTTTTTTAATACCAGCAAGAAATTATGTATGGAATTGTCATCACTATGTTGGTAAAATATGGCGTGGAGAGAACTAAATGTTTTAGTCCTACCCACTCAATAACAGATCAAGGGGGGGGGGGGGATGAGAGAAAGAGAGAGGGGGGGGAGCACAGAAGATGTGAACCTCCCTTGACTTCTAAAGCACCCCCTTCACATTCCCAGAAAAAAGTATCACGAATAATGCTGGACAAAACCACAAAATTTTTCATCCCGGCGTCTTACATATTTATAAGTAAACATGCCCTACTTCATATTTTTTCATTTGAAAACTAAAACATGTATATATGTGTGTATGATATGTTTTTCATAACCTAGCTCCTGGATTCATCAGTGCCACCTCAAACTTTACGGTTTAGAATGTGAATATGTATTTGATTCTCGATTTTGGACTTTTTAAAAAATTATGCAATCATTTTACTATATGCATTTCAATTATCTAAATTTATTGGCACTTTTGCCTCCGCCCCCCGCCCCCAATTTACAACTGTTTCAAATTCTTTTTACAACTGTGCGGCGACTTACTAATAAATTAATTTGGCAATTCAATTTACCAATTTAACGACCATCGAAGGAAAACTGAAAATATGGCTATTTCAGTATAACAACATTTTATAGGTCATGTTTCTGAAAACACAGGCCATGACTTGGGAATACAGTAGAGTCAGTCTACTGTCTTCCTTAGTGACAACGACATTTCGTAATTATGCGACCTTTGACGTTACTTAAAATTTTTACTAGATAAACAAGGAACATTTTTTCTATCTACATGTTGCATTTGAAATGTCAAAATCCATATTCAGAAAAAGGTACACATAACCAAAATTTAAGTGTATAATTAATATACCTTAAAACGGTGAAGACACTGCAAACAACTTCGCCGTAAACTTCTCGGCAAAATCAGCCGGTCGATCGTCTTCACCGGAAATGACCGAACAACTACGCAAAATAGTTTACTGTCGACTACACAAAATAGAACGCACTTAACAAAATATCTTTTAACAAACTACACAACGGAAACATTGGATGCATTTTTAAAGTTAGGTTCATTTTAAACTATAAATTAATGATGGCACATGTTAGAATTCAATTCCGTTTGGCCATTTTATCAAAGACAAATTTAGAAATAGTTCGGAGCAAGAATATCTTGAAAATGAGGTCAAACTATATAGGTTAAACTCAGGTCAAGGTGAAATGGCGAGTGTCACAAAAATTGTCAGCTGCTTTGCTAAGTCTCGTATTCAAAAATCGTATCCTACGGTAAGTTTTTCGTCAACTCTATATTTTTATAGCGCACATTCAGCCTGAAGTGAGAATGTGTTGAAATTAAAATGTCAACGAGAAATGACGTAATGGTTAGTGCATTCCTGTGAAACTTCTGTTACTCAACCGCAGTCAACCAAAGCGTGTTCATTACTGTACATATAGTGTCTTGCAGTACAACTACATGTACTAGGCATCCGCCTGTAGTACATAGTTAGCTGTTTATATATGTTGTACTTTAAGTCTCAAATAATTGTACCTTCAGTTTAAAGGTTGGGTCAATAAACATTCATAATATTTACTCATACTGTCATACACTCGCTAAGGTTTCACACATTTTCTCAATTATTTGTAAATTGTACCAGTGCAGTAGTCTCTAATTATTTAAAACATAGATAACTGCGTAAAAAGGCTGAGTAAGATGTTATGGTTTTTAGCTTTCACATTTAAAGATAAACGGACACTTGTGTTTTATGTGCACTGTTTTTCATTGTTTCCATTTTTTAAGACGTCTTTCTCAAAAATGAATCGAAGGTTGCCCAACTTAATTTTAACCTCTTAATATTGTCACATAAGAATTCTAGGAACTGAACATAGACACAGAGTTTAAAATTTGGTACTGGGATGGTCTGAAGCATAGTAACATGCATGTGAAATTGGCAAAGTGAAGAAAATTTGGTCAGCAAATGCCGGCATTATGAGAAAATATAATTTGACACAATGTTTTGTCTTAAGCCCAATCATACAGCAGTGCCAGTAATCTTTACATCCTAAAATATTAGTCTTAATTAAACAAAACTTGGGGGGTCATCTTTAACAAATATAGATACAGATTTGGAATGGAATGTTAAAAATTCCCTTTGCTTGGTATCAGGCATTCCACAAAGAAAACAAACAAGTACAAAAAAGTGACTGATTAATTAGCTGGTCTTTTCTTGTTTTAGGCTTGTATGGTATGCCAATCTAAGACATATTCAAATCTTACAAAGCACCAGAAGGAGAGAATAGCCAGTGGACCAGGGTTGGAAGATTTCATACAGGAAAATACACCAGAGACAGAATCTTGGTCATATCCTTTAAAATTACAAGGGAAGAGAAAAGAAAGGTTTGGTGAATTATCTAAATATTAGTAATTGTTCATCAATTGTGTGTTTTTATGAAGCATTTGTAGTTGGAGAAATATGAACAAAAATATTTGATGCAAAAGATACACTGACTGTTTCAAAAGTGTAATAACATGTGCATGACCTTAAACACAATGTTGATCTGTTTTTGTAAATTTTCTCATTAATTGTGTTTTTGATTTGTTGAATATTTGTTTGTGTTTACACTGTTTGATCTTAATTTGTTGATGGTAAATATAACTTTGTTATTTGTTCTACTATTTTTTTGTTTCTCCAATAAACAGATTGCGTCTGCCACCATGGTTGAGAACTGACATTCCAATAGGACAGAACTACACCAAGCTCAGAAAGGACCTCAGAGATCTTAAACTCCACACTGTAAGTTTGCAAACAGCTGATGAAATGGTTTGACTGATAGTGTAAAAAAATTACAGGGTACTTGATGTATCTAAGTTATGCCATTGCTGATATGAAAGAGAAAAAACACCCAGTATTGCTTGATGCTATTTCCTTTATTATGTTATGTTGCATGTTTGGAATGTTTTAAATGCCACAGAAAGAGGTCTTTTGTTACATATATCAAGCCAAATGTAAGTTTTAAACTTGATAATAATAATTATAAGAAGAAGAAATTAATATCTCTTGATACAATTATTTATTTGTTTATTAATTTATTTAGTTAGTTAGACCTGAGAACCTTGATTTTCTACATTTCAACTATTATGTTTTCAGGTGTGTGAAGAAGCCAGATGTCCTAATATAGGAGAATGTTGGGGAGGAGGAGAACACAGCACAGCAACAGCTACCATTATGGTTAACCTTCACATGACCTTTATTTTATCTCATGAATAGGAATTTTCGTACACAATTTAAATGAATGCCACTTGTGAATAATATTAATTATATTATTAAGGTATGAATTGTAGAATAAAAGGAGGGTTGTTGAAACAAAAGAGCAGGAATTCATATTAGCTTGAAAATACATTTCTGTAGATGTAGCAGTCACTTATTTTATATTTTGTTTATTGATGACACACTTAAATATGTTTTTCTTAAAAAATAAGACAACATATGGGAGATTCAGATAGAAGTCCTTTTTATTACAGAGCTGGAAGTAGGTGGAAGTCAATGAAAAATATAAATGTAGTTCTGCTTTTCTTAAGAAAAGTGCTTGATTGTACTATATGCCAATGTTCTTTGTCTGTTGGGGGAAGCAAAGTGATACTCATAAAAAATATTGCAACATGAACTTCAGTGTGAGATGCCCCAGCTATATATAGCGCTAGTTTCCCCAAAAAATTATGACTGAAAGTTGGAATTAATTCAAGAATAGAAACTACAGGAACAGTGGTCTGTTTCAATTAAGGATAAATTTGTAGTAGTATACTGACATTAAGTATAAACTTTGGTCCAGAGCATTATGGCCATGTCTCTTTATAAAGCAGGTGCAGTATTCACATTCATGTGGGCCACAAGTTCAGAGCTGAATAATCCTGGGTAAAACCACACAAACAATTTTGATCTTTTAGTAAAGAGCTCAGTTCAATCTTGAGCTCTTCTATGAAATAGGCCCCTGTGAATGAAATACAATAATATGCAACATATAATACAATATATACAACATATTTCAGGTTCTTGGAGACACATGTACCAGAGGCTGTATGTTTTGTTCAGTGAAGACCTCCCGTGCCCCGCCCCCACCTGACCCCCAGGAGCCAGTGAATACTGCCAAAGCTATCACAGAGTGGGGGCTGGACTATGTGGTGCTGACTTCTGTGGACAGGGATGGTAAGACACACCCATGCTGAGGCCTGCCTGCTTCTCTGAAAACCATGAGTTCTTGAGTTAAACTTAGATGAATGAGATTATGCATACAAAAATATGAAAGAAGTAGTTTCCATAAATATGCTACTAGCGCATGTAATGCATCTACTTTTGAAATTGTCATATTTGTGTGATGTGAAAACGAAATTGATTATCTAGCATCTGCATCTGTCAAGACTGCTAGATATTAAGCAACTTTTTATGCATTGCCATTTCATGAAATACATATTATTTTTTTTTTTACTGATTAAGTTCATGTATTCTGATGCGTGTTAAGGTATTGAATTTATTTTTCATTCAAAAGATTTGTCAGATGGTGGATCTAGTCATTTTGCTCAGACTGTCATAGAGATCAAAAAAAGGTAAGACTGAAAGTGTTTGTGTGGTCATGTGCTAAAGCAGTTCTAAAAGCTTGACTTCAAGATGAATGATTTTATGTAAGGTATCTCCGTAGCAAAATCACAGAAAGCAGAGAAAATGCTACCTTCAGCACGTACATGGCATGTCATCTAGAGAAATATTCTTACCCTTTTTATGCCAGTGAGTGATATTGGCACTTCTTACACTATTTTAATCAAAGAGAATCTTGTGATACATGTATCATTAAGTAAAAGAATAAAGAAAGAAACTAATATCTTACTTTGGTTTTAATTTTTCTGCAGCAACCCTTCTATGATGGTGGAATGTTTGACCCCAGACTTCCGCGGGGACCTGAGGGCAGTAGAAACAGTGGTAGACTCGGGATTAGACGTCTACGCACACAATGTAGAGACCGTCAGGGATCTTCAGTGGTAAGGAAGTAAACAGTCAATTTAAATAAGGAATCTGTTTAATCGTTTTTAATTGAATGATTTTTAATTAAATGCCCAAATCAAGGCTTGGTTGAAATCTTCAATAATAATAATAAAAAAAAAAACGGGCATGTTGGGAAATTTGAAAGTGACGAAGCTGGTGTGCATTGGATCTGAAACTGTGATTGATGTACTGAACATGTACCAGTATGTGTGAGTATGTTTATTTTGCCTTCCCAGGTGTGTCAGAGATCCAAGAGCCAACTATGAGCAGTCTTTGCAGGTGCTGTCCCATGCCAAAAAATATAACCCATCCCTGATTACCAAGACCTCCATAATGCTGGGACTGGGGGAGACTGATGACCAGGTCATGGAGACACTTGAAGGTAAATTAAGTCTGAAGTTTTGGTTCTAAGGTTAGACTTATAAAGTTGAGTAGCCTTCTATACTTTTTCAGAAACATGGCAATCCAAGATTTATATTTCAATTTTGATGGCGTCCCAGACCCATGGCTGATAAAGTGTTCTGTCCCACAATGAATGTTCAGAGATTTTTTTCTTTCTTTATTGCTTTAAGTGTATAGGTGTCATGATTAGGGTTCTTGTGATATCTCAGGTTAGATTAAGATGTAAATGTCTCACACTGTGTTTTTGTTTTTAAGGTTAATTTTAAGGCTAATAAAATGAGACCAGTGGCAATGTAGATTTTTAGTTGAATTTTACCTAATAGACATAGATAGCCGTACTGAGCCTCTTGAATTCCCAATTAGAGAATCTTTGGTTTTAGTTTTGTAAAAGTAGTATATCTTTAAAAAATTATTATAGAGAGAGGTAAAAAATGCTTTTAAAGTCCAGCACAACACGACCTGTCAGTTATTTTATCTAATGATGTATTCAACTTGCAGATCTGAGGCAGATAGATGTCGACTGTGTGACACTGGGGCAGTATATGCAGCCAACTAAGAGGCATTTAAAAGTATGTGTTTAGTTTTTTTTTTTTCAATGATTTTTAAGTCATAACTTTCATACCATACAATACTGCATTGTAGATAACTTGTAGCAACCAAATTAATGACATTTCTAGTTGAGGTTATTATGTTTTGTTGTGGCAATTTTTTCAGGATGCTACAATCTAGGCAGCTTAGTACATGTAAATTATAGAGTAACATGCCTATAGCCAGCAATTTCTAAGGGGGTGGCTTTTTTTCTGAAAAAAAAAGTCTTTGGCCATATTAGAATAGAACTTAGATTAAATTTTGATGGATAGCAGACCTTTTCTCAGACAGATTTTTTCCCTGCCTAAGGTCCTAAATGACCTCACTTCTTTTCATTCTTTCATTTTAGCTTTTTAAAAATTATTGTACTGTAGATGGCATTGATCCAGGCAGTGGATTTGACTTTCAGAAAAAAAAATCATGTTCACTTTTAATTTCAGGTGAAGGAATATGTAACACCAGAGAAGTTTGCTCACTGGGAAGAGGTGGGCAATAAGCTGGGGTTCCTGTATACTGCCAGTGGTCCTCTGGTCAGGTCGTCATATAAAGCAGGTGGGTGAAAATTTAAGGAGTAAAGGCTGGATGTGTGAGGCCTGGTTTTTTTTAGGTGTGTTCAGGACAGGTTTACAGACATGCTGAAACTGTCGGTCCGATCGGTCATGACCGGGAAAATTTGTCTGGACCAGTAAAAAAATTGGACTCGGTCAGTCCAAAGGACCGACAAGAGTTTTAAGAACGGCAATTTTGAATTCACAGTCATCATTCGACATACTTCACTAATAACATTACATAAAACCCAAAGCATTTTTCCCCCTTCCATTTCAAACCTATCCCATTCACAAACAAAGTAAGCCACCAAATGGTAGCATCTGTCTCAAACGAATAGGGTCATTTTCGGTCCGACAAAAATCCATTCAGTCCAGCAAAATTTTCATTACTGCCAGTCCAAATGTTCGGCCATTCTTAAAAGTTTTCAGCATGCCTGGGTTTAAACTAGAAATTGCCTAACTGGCATTACTAAAGTAGTGGACAGAGAGACCAAAATTGTTAATAAAAATCTTATGATATATAATATGTATATATACTGTATGTATTGAGCAGTTGATAATTGTTCATTTTGTTGAATCATTGCGAAATGCATATTTAATATGTGTTATGTGAACAATTTAAAATGATAAGGGGAAGATTTTCGAGGAAGTCAGTCTGGTAAGTGGGTATAAAATGACACAAGTGGTATGGGGGGGGGGGGGGCACTTTTAAAATGTTCATACTAAATGGCAATGCCTGGATAATGTTAGAAAAATAATTGCATACTTCAATTGAAATAATAATAATACCTTCACTTTATTAATCAATATTGATTTATTATTATAATTATTATTTTAGGGGAATTTTTCATACAGAACATTTTACAGAAGAGGAAAGAACAGGCAAGGAAGGACCCTTGACTGGATATTTGTATACAGATGATGTTTGATGATAGAGAGGACTTTTGGTTTGAGTACTTGTCTTTTGTAGACAAATATAAATATCAAATATTGCAAACAGGAATACTAATTTGAAAAACAGCCCTTAATCCCTTTAAAAGCACAACAACACATTAAGTGTGAATAAAAAACCTCTATACTGTTATTTAAAATATCAAATGTTACTCCAATGAGCAATTCTACAAACAGACAGCTTTTTTAAGTAGCAATTTAAGCACTTGCATCAAAAACCTTATGTGTCTCCACTGCTCCACCTCCACTTGTTTTTTCTTCTTACATTAGTTGTCTGGACAACATGTTATTTTAAATAGTTTATTTGAAATAAATATATGTTATTAAGATTATTAAACTTGTGTTTCACTTTTGATATGAGCAAAGCAATTTTCTGTGAAAAATATTAAACATTTAACAAGGACTTAAAATGATGACAAATTCCAGTGAAACAATAAAAAATAAACAATCATCTACAGTCAGTTTTGTTCTTCCTCAAAACTCTAATTCCACTTGATCGAAATTAAGACAAAAAGGCTACAGTGAATCCATCACAAATCATGGCCTATAAATCAAGTTTCAACTTGAACTTATTGTATACAGAGGGCTCATTCCTATTGAAACTATCACTCTAAGACTGGGTTCCCATGCTTTGATCAATCCATCTGGATCGATCTAACTCCCTGGGGAGTCTCACTAAACTGCTGCCTACGGAATCAGCTAGGGGGTAAAGGTAATTACCCCCTAACAGCTTTGCCAGGCATGACAGACATTTAAGCCGGGCAGTTTACATCAATTTAGTGAGACTCCCCAGGGAGATAGATCGATCTAAATATCTGTGGAAATGGTCCCTATGTAGATCCATCCAACTGCGGGACTCCCTGAATGCAACCAGATAAACAGATTTACATGCTGCCTTATGGTATATAGTAGAATACAGAAAAGCTGTTGATTATGCAAAAATGTTGGAAACGAGAGGTTGAAATTTGTTAAACTGATTGCATTCAGCGAGAGTCCCTGTGGAGTTGAATCAATTTACATTGACCAATAGTTTCAATGGAAATGAGCCCTAAGTATTTTTATCATATACTCATGGAGTATTTTCATTATATACATGTCAAATAAATAAACGTATTACATGTCAAATAAAATCCTACCAGTGTGTTGTCAGAGTATGATGATACAAAATATGGAAATTGTAATACAAAATGGGTATCAAGCTTGTTCAAAGGTGAGATGGAATGAAAATGAGTATAATTAGAAGAGCATTACAATCAGGCCCATAGGCAAGGGTGTTCAAAAGAACCGCCCTTTTTGCCAGAAAAAGGTCCACTCTGAATCAAATTTTATTCAGGACCTATTCACTTCTCTAGTGTGGTTAAGGACCCCCCCCCCCCCTTTTAGAATCCCTGGCTACAGGCCTGATTATGTACATTTTCTTTAAAGAAAATAATTGCATGTGGCTATCAATATCCATTAGAGATTATGTAGAAAAATACGGCAGTATAAAGTTTGATATTTAAATTAATATACTTCTTTTACCCTATATTAACAGCATGATTATATACATGCAACTACAACGTAGATCTAAAATCTACTTATATTACAAGAAAATAAAGATTTTGAAGTGCTGTGTGCTTGTTTCACTCATAAATCTGCTAAGTTAGGTCGACTATGTTCACTGTTAATGGTCTTTTGCATTGCATCTATTGAGCACCACAAGATTTTTGCTCTGTACTGTGAAACCCTAGCACAGTGGCAACAAGAAAAACCCATTTCCTTTTTTTTTTCTTTCTTTTTGAAAAGTATATGTACTTACAAATCAATTTTTTTTTTAGAAAATGCCATTGAAGCTACTTTACAAAGCACAAATGGCTGCTTCTAGTACAAAAGGAATTCACTCTGTATACCAACATGAAAAAGATATGTGATATCTTCAACTCTTACCGTTGCATATGAAGTCAAGCATTGCCAGTTCAGTGTTTGACGGGGTTGAATTTCTGTATCCCGCCTATGTGATCAATGAACAGAGGCCAGCCATGCGGCCACCCTCGGACACACGTATAACTACACTACACATCTGCAGGAGGCGGCAGAAGTGTCTGGGGCAATTGCTTTGGGCGGCAATAGCGCTTCTGGCAGACGTAGCCTGTTACTAAGGCGGCGATGAATGGGACCACCACGTTCAAGGCGAGGAATACTGCATTGGCAACACCCAAGGATGTATCGAAGGCAATTGTGGATCCTGCCACATGTAACTGAATGAAAAACATCAGTAGGTTCAGAAAAACACTGTTATAGAACATCACAGCCAGTACGTGACGATCCTGCAATGCCTTGTCAATCTGAGAAGTTTTTTTGCTGACTTTTGTCACATTTTCATCGAATGTGAAAAAAGGATAAAACGCCAGTGGGTTGGAACCGACTACCACGAACACAGTGCCGATGACAAGTAGGGTCTGAATCCTCTCGTTTTCTGCCACGTCGAAAGCATTGAGGAGGAGACAGTACAGCTCGCCCAATACCATTTCCGAGCACAGGACTGTGACGACGAAGTGTGGCAGAAACGGCCTCTGTTTGATTCTCGAAACGACGTGGATGACCAGTGGAATGAAGAGGAATACGGCTCCGTAGATGTACTTCTCTTCTTTCTGGAAAGGTAGAATGATAAATGAATTAAGATATAAACGACTACAACAGTCATTTTAATATTTGTTTTCAGGGTTATTTTGAGTATCATACTGAGTCTTATTTTATATTTTAGCATTGCGGTTTTTGCCGTTTCTTTTGGCGCTTGTTCGTTCCCTACAGTAGTTAATTTTTTTCCTACGAGAAAATGCACTTTGATGCCACTCAATATCACAATTAGATTAGAGATACTTGTAATGTATGCAATGTGCTGTTATGTGAATTAGAATCAGAATAAGAATACCAACAGTTTTTAGATTGCAAGTGCCAAAACTGCCATTTTTATTGTAAGATTTCAAAGCTGTCCGGCTATACCCGGCCGTAGGCTATTGGGCATCCATATCTACCAATATCAAAGCTAAACGGTTACCACATCTTAACAGACCAGCCCACTTACCAAGAATGCTACTGCAAGGGCGTGGTCTGTCATTTTACGGACAGGTCGAATCTTTTCCAGAAGCCAAGCGTGCGTAAACTCCGTCTTCTTTAAACAATTTGCAAAGGTCTCAGTTTCGTTGCCCAAACTCTGAACACAAGAGGAGAGCGCTAGATCTCCTGGTAGTGTAAAAAATAACATGCCCAGTGTGAGGGCGGCGAAGCTCCATACGGGATCCATTAAAGCGCAGAAAACTCTGAAAAAAAAATTATGCAATAAAGAAAAAGAAGGGAAACGTCGACATCGACAAAATACATATCATCAAGTGAATGTCTTCCGCGAAATTGAGAGTTTGTTTATTATTGTTATTATTATCATTATTATTATTATTTTTATTCAACGGACCCCACACACAAACACAGCATGCACACACACTGATGCATTTATGGAAGCATTGCCTATTATCTGAAAACAATCCCTTTTACGTTGTGAGATTGCGCATAAAACAATGAAAAAATCGTCAACATGTACAATGACCTTACTATTAAGAGAATCTTATATGTACGCTATCTCTTACCTGAGTCTTCCGGGGATGGCAATGCCTTTTAGCCACAGTAAAATAACAAGACACACCGCCAGGGTTGGCTGGCCAATGATGAAACCATAATAAACCTACACGAAAAGGGAACATATGTAATTCTGCAGATGTTTGCATAAAAAAATCAAGCATCTCACATGCGAGAAAGATAGCTTTATCTAGGTTTTTATGCTTACGACCCACTGACACCGCAACCCGTCTAATCTCTCACCTTACATGTTTACATACTCCCCGATAAGATTGCATGCTTATTGGACTCTTACCTGAAACCGAAAGTGAAACTGGCCCTGCATATAGGAATGCTGTTGCTCACATTTAGAGAGAAATGATCGTCTATTTCTTTCATGGATCGAAATTAATGTTTGTAGTTTTGCTGTATAACATTCTGTTTATCTTTAATGCACGGTTGATTTGTTGCCAGAGGACGCGAAGCAAAAGAATATAAATTACGTTTTAAATGTCATTTTATTTTGGTACTCTCCTCAAATCGCAAACCAAGATTAAGGGGATCTAAACTTATGAAAAACAATTCGCCAGTCACTATTGATTTAACGAATCGTGAGGTTTTTTTATCGACCATCCCTACCCAATAGATATTCTACTGACTGATTGTTTTCCTGGACCTGTTTGATATAGATCAAATGTATAATCAGCTGAGCGTTTCTCCTTAAATAGATGTCTATCATTTTTCTCAGACTACCATACCCCTGAACGTTTAACCTCACATATTCAATTTGGACCTTTAAAGCCAGTCTGTCTACCCAAAATTCATTGCGCTTAGAACTGTCTGCAAGGAATGCTGGGTAGACAGATTGTTTTTTTTTTAACCTGACAAGTCTTTAAGGTTAATTTAAAATTTTATCAACACGAGAGTGAGGGTGAGAAAATTACATTTAAATCCATATCAATTTGCAAACTTACTTAATTTATCTAATCTGCCTTATAGGAAACCATATGACAACAAAGAGCTAGCATGTTATATAATTGTTTCTGAGCATCTAAAAGTGCGCATTTCGTGGCCATCAATGTTACACACATACATGCGGAAGTGATACTGCCCCGGAATTAGCTATATCGACAGCCGTGATAAATAAGAATATACTAACAACGCCATTTTTGATTTCCTAATTCTTTATGCATTGTTTTTTATAATTCAATTCAATAATTCATAATTTGTTTGATCAACGGCAATATAGAGAAAGCGACTTTGCGTGTTAACGAGTAGGTAAACATATGACAAAAGAGATAGCTTACAAGAAAAGGGAGAGCACATGAGAGCGTAATAGAAGCAAATTAACCATGATAAACTCACGAGTCGCCCTTGCTCTGGTATCATGTTGAAAACCCCGATCCCCATTGCCAATTGCACCAGCAACACCGGTATTACGTGCTCCAGGACGCCAACCCAATCAGTGCGCCCCGTCGGTTTCTCTTTCACCGGATGTACCCCTGGTACCAGGTGATGCACTTTCTCCATTTTTTCCCGTGGCCTCTTGGCTGTATGACTGTATTCTTGTCAGGTCTCCCAGCCTCGTTTGTGATACAAAGTAGGGTCGATTTTCCTGGGAATGCACAAAGCAGTGACAAATGTCTGCACACCGACTGTTGATCTGCTTTACTTCAATGCCACTGGGTTATCAGGTCCAAGTTCAAGTTTGCTTCTAGATCGTGGCTGTTAACAACAGCGCAATACGCGCAAAAAGTGTGTCGTATCTGACTTGCGTGGAAGTAAATAATGCTTAGTTTGTGGTTGGCTTGCTGCTTTTATATGCAGCAGTGAGATGATCTCACAATGATCTCAATCCACTGCTGAAAGCTAATCATGAAACTGGGAAATTCTGCTGGCAAAGAGTCTGATGATGATAAGTTTTCCATTCATAATCTTGGCCCAGAGCCATTCGGTTCATACCTGTATCTGGATAACGCACCGTAGATGGAGCACCTTAATAGTTATTGGCATTTTCACAATTTACGCGTTTATTCATTTTAGAACAAGGTCGCTTCTGATTTTCTGGAAAACGCTTGTATACATGTATATTCGCTGACATGTTTCACCATGGGCTTTTTGTTTAATGTCTTCCTTTTGCAATTTTTGGGGTTCCCATTTATATCTGCGACTTTAGCAACACGATGGCACTGAGTGTTGACACGGCGTCTCAAAACAGAGGCGTCCTGAGAAAAAGTTCGTGACAATAATGTTCAGACCCAATCAACGTGCTAAATTAAAAGGTTTATATAATCTGAAAGAAAAAAAAGCGGCAGACAATAAACTTGATAATGCCAAAAGGAGGCCTATCCTTTTTTCACGAGACAAAAATAAACAACGCTTTCAGAGGGGATTTCCCGTCTTTATTTATGGAACAATTTAACAGTAAAGGGTATATGATAACACCTGCACAAAGAGTGTATTTCGTTTCACAGATCTCTGCCTTTGTTGATTGCCTAAAGGCGACCCACTTTTCATAGTTTTGTTGCCTTTTTATAACTGCACAGACAACGCGGGAATTTTATTGCATCGTCCTTTTTTTCTGCAATAACAAAGAGAGTATACAAAAGAAAACACGAGTTAAAGTTGTTGCTTATACGAATATAGTATTTTGTGATTTTTTTCTTCGACAGAAAGTTTTGTATGACTAATACGTTATTTTGATGTACAAACATTTCCCAAGTTTCAGATTCATATGTCGAAAATCTTCCTTTTTTTTTTTTTTTTTTTTTAGTCACAATTGTATATTTACAAAATGTCATCAGTCTGTCGAGCTCCAAAATATATTAAGGTCTCCAGCTGCTAAATTGCTTATGCATTAAAATGCCAGAATCTGAACTGAACAAAGTTCATTCTTCAAAATCGTTTTTTAGATGTTCGTTTCTATGAAGAAATCGGTCTGTGGAAAATGTGCATAATATTTTTAATCGACCTGTCAAGCGCTACACTGTGGTGGGGTGATTTCAGAAACTGGTTTAATGCATAGCACATAGCAAGGAGAAGGGTCAGAATTTGCCATAAAAATTATAGAACGTCTCTCTCTGGGGCTTAAAATGACTTAAAAAGCATTTTCCAGGCATTTGCAGTAATTTTTCTGCGCATTTTGATCACTTTAGGGTTAAGTATATCACTGGTGTTTAGCAAGCTCTTCTGCAATACGAATTACAACATTACTTAAAACTAGGCTCAATATGGATATTGAGTCCTAGCTTTAAAAATCAGAGGTAACTGCAGATTTGGCAATGGTTTTCTGTCCCGAGCACAACAATTAGAACAAAGCTGTCAAATGTACAGACAAAATAGCAAAAAAAATGATAATGCACAAAATAAGCTACTGTCAATTCTGCTGCAAATATACATTATGCTTCACTGCAAATTTTTATAACTGCACAGAAAAAAAAAAGTCAACATCAAATTTTAATTAAGCACAACAGGTAATTTAGCGATGTAAGTAAAATGTGTAACAAGCATAAGGCTTCAGGCCCATGAGAATTCAAGTTCACACTTTGAAAATTCCAGAATGAGAAAATTTCACAAAAAAAAATGCATAAATGCAATAGAGCTGGTTTTCTCATTTGAGCTGTATGTCAATCCTTAAAACATTCTTGTAAGTTAATAAAATAATAAATAACACAGCTCTCTTTTTATAAAGTTTGTGGTGGCGGTGCACACAGTAGCTTTTTTGTCAGTTTTGATGGAATATTACACAATGATTAACGGTATAATTACCTCCATTTTTAATTATCTTTATTATTATAAATAAAATGGACATTTAGACAATTTGATTACCATTCGGCTTAGTAGGAGTTCTAAATGTCATACTGAAAATGCCAATATGTGAAAAATAAAATTTTCACAAAAATGTTTGACTTCCAGAAAAAGAAGCCAATTAGATTGCTTTTCCAAATCAGTCTGCATTTTAATCCTGTTTTCTTTTTTGTAAGTTTGAAAATCATAAGTAAGAAGGTTATCCCGTAATGGTCAACATGCATGGCGGCAGTGTCCAAAATAGGGTTTTCTTCAATTTTGATGCCATATCTTAATATACTGGTAATGTTAAACAGCATAATGACCATCAATTTTTAACAATAGAATAGAAGTATCATGGATATTCAGAAAATGTGACAAGCAAAGGGCTTCAAACCCATGGAGGTTCAAAGTCACACCTTGAAAATGCCAAAATGTAACCTAGAGATAACTGTACTGAAATGAGTTTTCAGTTTTCATTTTCAACACTTTATTTACATAAAACAAAATAATTAATTTACTGTCACTTTTATATGATCAACTAAGAAAATTGTTGAGAAGGGGAAAATATCAATAGAACAATTTTAAATGTCCAATTTGCTCCATTCTGACATTCTGAACATAGTGAATGATTGAATCAGACAAACTGCAATGATATGAGTTTATTTCCATTTTTGACACTTTATTAGGCCTACACAATACACAATAACAGGTTTACCATTATTTTTATATATTCAACTAACAATATTGTTGAGATGCAGAAAATGTCAAAAGAGCACCTTTATATATCCAATTAGTTAAAAAATGCGACTGTTAACATGCCAAAGAATTGAATCTGAGGAAGAACCACTTGCATACAAAAAGTCATAACTTCAAAACTGCGCTTCAAATACCTCTCACGACTGCTTGAGTTAAAGGAGAAAAAAACTACCTTTTTGTTGTTGTTATGAAACTGTAGGGTATATTTTGTTATCATTAATTTTCCAATATCACGAGTTCGTCTGCATCATCTCCCTTTTTCTGCAATAACAAAAGAGAGTGCATAAAGGACCAGGCAAGTTAATCTTGTTGCTTACGAATATATTGTGTTATTTTTTGCTTTGACAGAAAAAGTTTTGTATGACGAATAAGTTCTTAAAATACACAAAAATTTTCATTCATGTCATAAATTGGATATATATTCAAAATTTCATCACAGTATCACATCGAACGCTTTCACATTCAGTCACAATTATTTACATGATGTTATGTCGCCAGACGGCCAAGCTCAGAAATATTTTTTCATCTCCAGTTTCAAAATCAATTAAAAATTTAATTTTATTATTAAAATATCAGAATATTTCAAAGGATCTGAACAATGCTCTTTACCTCATATCATTGTTACTTTAAAATATAGTGTTATGCAGAATCGGTCCAGTTAGAAATATGGATAGGAAAGATCTTCCCGTCAACTTGTACTTGTGGTAGCGGGTGTGGACAGAGACTGGTTTGCTTGTAAAGCACATATAGCATATAAAAACAAGTTCTGTGATAGATTACCAATACAGGACTCAAATGTGCTATATTGAAGACAAAAAACAGCGTTTTTATATATTCAACTAACAATAATGTTAAGATGTTCAATAATGAGACTGTTAACATGCCTAAGAATTGAATCTGAGGAAAAACCACTTGCGTACAAAAAGTCATAACTTTAAAACTGCACCGATCAAGCTTATTTTCGGATTTGATCTGTGTATTAGTCCTAAAGAGCCAGTCCTTCAAGTTTTAAAGCAAAATATGACACGGTTTTCATGTTTTCATGTATAATGGTGGATAAAATATGCCGGAAAGAAGCTAAGAAGGTCCGATCAAGCTGATTTTCGAACTTTCAGAAAAACTGCTCCCTCCTGTGAGTTCCAAGACAAAAGCCCAATCTGTTTTGAAATGTGTTATCAATGTTGCATATATGTTGAAAAAAGCGAAAAAAACAACAAATTTTTTTAAATTATTGCCCGATCATGCTGATTTTTGGACTCGACCTGTATTTTATGAATATTTATCAGTTATGATACAGACGCAGGTTCCGTTAGTTGAAGACAAAAAGTAAAACGGCTTTCCACTTATCGTGTTATCACTGAAAGTGAACGGCAACGACAGGCGCAGGTTACGGCTACATGTACAGACACGTCTATAAAAATGATCTGCATATAACACTCTAAAATATTGTCGATGTTGATTGTTCAGATATTAAACCCCTTTAGCTTAATGTTTGATTTTCAATTGTTTATTTGGCCCCTTGGCATTCCATGCAAATGGACCTTGTCCAGTCTGGAATTGTCCCACAGGCGGATCCAGGGGGCACAGTGGACACGTGTTCCTCACTTTGATTCTTAGGTAACCCCTCCCCTCATCCCAAACCACGCACACAAACACACACACAGAGAGAGAGAGAGAGAGAGAGAGAGAGAGAGAGAGAACAAAGCATAACTTTTGTAAAAAGTTTGTCCTCGTCTACTGTTTTATTTATTACCGAGAGAAGCGATGCAAAATGATTTTATTCTTTTCCTCATCCCTAGAAATCGTAGATCTGCCAATTAATGGGAATGACCACACCTTCAGCCAGTCTGGTGTGAACCAGTTACACTGTATACGTGTTGGCCAGGTGTAACAGGAATGGAAGTCCGCTAGGAACCGTAGTCCGCTTCCCATTACTTCGTACAGGCAACATTCGTCCCATATAGGTCCTACTAACCCCAATACTCCGACTAACCCTAACCTGTACACTAATAATATGGGAGCCCGGTGTCATGTACCAGAAGGTCCCCCATGACAGAAAGTCCGAGTCCCGGACTCTGTATCATGATAATTGAATATAATATACAGGGTCCCCCGGACCCTGCATTTAACCGGACCCTACGTTTCATGANACAAAGCATAACTTTTGTAAAAAGTTTGTCCTCGTCTACTGTTTTATTTATTACCGAGAGAAGCGATGCAAAATGATTTTATTCTTTTCCTCATCCCTAGAAATCGTAGATCTGCCAATTAATGGGAATGACCACACCTTCAGCCAGTCTGGTGTGAACCAGTTACACTGTATACGTGTTGGCCAGGTGTAACAGGAATGGAAGTCCGCTAGGAACCGTAGTCCGCTTCCCATTACTTCGTACAGGCAACATTCGTCCCATATAGGTCCTACTAACCCCAATACTCCGACTAACCCTAACCTGTACACTAATAATATGGGAGCCCGGTGTCATGTACCAGAAGGTCCCCCATGACAGAAAGTCCGAGTCCCGGACTCTGTATCATGATAATTGAATATAATATACAGGGTCCCCCGGACCCTGCATTTAACCGGACCCTACGTTTCATGACACCGGTGACCGTGTGATAAGAACGGCAGTACTAGGAATGGAAGTCCGGTGTCAAGCAACACAGAGTCCTACCATTCTAGGGTCCGGCGGACCCGGTGTTTTAAAACTGAGAGTCCA